>JBBMOE010000015.1:323790-404594 GCA_037975065.1 Chaetodon trifasciatus | reverse complement strand
ACACACACACACACACACACACACACACACACACACACACACACACACACACACACACACACACCCTTTTGGACTCTGAACAGCATCATAATTAATCAGCCGCCCGCTTGACCACCTCAACTGATTTCCTCACGCCAGCAGCGCGTGCCGCACACAGCCTCGTGTGCCTTTTCGTGTGCCCTGAGAGCTCTTTTGTGGGAAGCAACAGTCACACAAGGTGTTTATTTAAGCAACCCTACAGCTCATTCAATCCACCCATCTCCTCAAACGAAGCACCAAACACAAGCCTTTCGCGAAACAACGCATCAACGGAGTCAAGGATGGACACAAGCTCAGCTGCCATTCCTGAGGACCCGCTGTCACCGAAAAAGCCACCCAACCAGTCACCTCTCCTCTATTAATAACTTTAGGTGCGAGAACAGCGACATCGCAGCAAGGCTGATCCTAAATGCGCCTTTAGGATGAGTGCGTGTTGCTGGTGCTGATTTGCATTCAGTCAGGGATCTGGGGGGGGGGTGGGCGGTGGAGTGGGGGTAAGCCTGCTGCATTTTGCACGTCTTCAGCTGTACAGATGAGGACTTACCCTTTACTGAGGCGGCCAGTAGCCCCATATATAAGAACAACACCCGGCTCCAATGGTGCGCCTGCACTCCCGCCTTCATTAGAGCAAAAATCCGTATTCCGTCCCCTTTCCTGCATGCGCATTCCGGTCTCCTTGCAAGTCCCGTTGCTCCGTCCCGGTTTGAAGCGGCGGTCATGGCAGGGCTGTTTCTCAGGTCTGGCAGGCACGATAGTTCTCAGTTGGTCAAAAAAGGGAGATTCACTCGGTGTCGGCGCTGAGAAAAATCCCAATGCATGGAGGAGGCTCGGATCTCGCAGCTGGACTGAACCATGTCATGCGGGCACCGAGGGGTTCAGAGTCTCTGTCTGAGAAGATAGATTTCACACCTAAAGGGGGAGAAAAGGAGGGAAGGCAAACCAAGGGGGAGACGTGATTCAAGTGGTCACTGATCTACCCCCCACGCGTAAAAAATCACGAAAATCCCTCGTCCGCTCCACATATGCAATAGATATTACCAGACACAGGTAAAAAAAAAAAAAAAAAAACCCAAAACACAGGAGATCCCTCCTTCAGTTTGTCCAGCAGCACTTATTTGTCCTTCTCTTCAATTTATCTCCCTCTGATAACAACATCTGCGGTGCCGATAATCCACGTTTAAACTCGTCATTGGACCGAGATTCAAATGAACGAGCGACGGATGATTGAGAACCACAGAGGTTATCCGGATCCAAGACAAAAATCGACTCGTTTTAGAAGTTCTCGACCAACGTCGGAGTGCAGTCAGTGATCTCGCTGTACAGAGAGCGATATGCGGTATGTGTGTATGTATCCCCAGTATCGCAGCGCTTGGCCACAGCTTCCTCTCGGGTCTGAGCGACGCCAAGATTCAGACTGCAGACCTGCTCCTTCTCTGCGCGTCTCTCTCCCTCCCTCTCTCTCTCTCCCTATCCCACTCCCTCTCTCACCCACCCTCTCTCTCCCACTCTCAGTATCCTCTCCAGTCACATCATATGCCCGCAGTTACATCTAACTTACTCAATTCAGTATAGTGATCAACTCATTAGGTGAGTTAAAATCTCAATAATGGACTTTTTAAGCTACTTACTTCTTTACTTGTTTCTCTATTAAACCGATATCCCTCATCATCATCATCAACAACAACAACAACAACAACAACAACAACAACAACAACAACAACAACAACAACAATAATAATAATAATAATAATAATAATAATAATAATAATAATAATAATAATAATAATAATAATATGAAGCATTGTTCCAGTTTGTTATGGTAAGATTTAGGGGCCTACAACGAGGCCATTGTCTCCATCCATTAAGACCAATCATCGGATGGCCCGGCAGTTTAACATAGATGTCCACTTCCTGCTCACTAAACGTGAAATTGATGCTTAACAGGCCGGAACCCCTCGCCAGTAAATTTGAATGTCATTTCCACTTTTGCATATGACCGGCATAATTAGTTTTCCGCAATGCGCCGTGCGCGGACACAATCGTGGTAATGAAATGCGCGTTGGCCTTCAACCCCTCATATATGACGGAGATCATAAATCAAAGTCGCTAAACTGAACTTTGCCAACGCTGTCACAGAAGGGAGAGTCCGTTTTTCTCGAGATATATGAATGATTTACGCTGGTCAGTTATTAAGTTTTAAGTCCGTGTGCGCATCTACAGAGCCCAGCAATTTGCATGTCATACACAGGCTATGCAGGTCTATTCATTCATTCATTCATTCATTCATTCATTCATTCATTCATTCATTCACAAGAATGAATTATATATCATTAAATCGGATTTGAGTTGTAACTCGCATGCAACATTAAAAATGCTGTATCAGGAAATAATTGGAAAGATAAAGTCGAATTAAAAACGTGTGAAAAGGGTGAAAGGTCTTATCTACCGGTGAGGTATCATTCTCGAATTTTAACCAGTTGCTATGACTCCCTGCCAAGATCACGCTTTGAAAAAGAGCTGGACCAAAACAAACAATTTAGCACTTTAACAAGAAGACTGGTGAGTCCATGGGCAATAGAGACAGAAAGATGCCGCGTCCAGGTGCTTGGATGTACCGATCTCCAAAGCGATTCGAGGGCGCATTTGCGCCTTTTCCGCGCTCCACCTGGATCCATCCTCACGTGCCGAATGACAACTTTGACCAAGTCTGCAAAAACATCTGGAGAAGTGCAGTGGAGGCCGAGGGGGAGCTTGGCAGAGGTCAAAGTTCACCTGAAAAACAGCAGCATAAAGACTGCGCGTCCCCCGACTGCAAACCGAATCACCGGTAAGACTGACAAAGAAAGCCTGGGAACCACTGGCGCGTCCATGACACACAAACTACTATACCTTAATGTAGAGACCAACATGAGTCTGTCACGATAACTCACATCACCTAAGATTAATCTGCTGTAATGTGTCAGCGAAAGAGCCTCAAAATAACTTAATGGTCAACTTACTGTAGGTTTCCTATACATCTTACAGTTTGCCTTAATGATGCTCCTGCTGCGCCATCACTTTCTTCTTAAGTGTGGTATCATCTCATTTTCCTCCTCAGGAATGTACTCAGTAGATCTGATTATTGTAGTTAATGCTCCAAATTCAAAAAGTAGAATATTGGGACTTCAGCTTAATGTCATTGATATATGATGCCATGCTGTCAGTGTATTCCTTAAAGTGTGTCTGTGTAGACTAGGGAAAATTCAAACAGTCCAGTGATTGTGGATGGTTTTATGAATCAGCAAGGTATTGCTTTCTTTATCAAGAGTTAATAACGAGTAAAAAAATGGATTTAAAGTTGGATGATTTACTCATGCTTCATAGACTAGCTATAGGCCATAAATAGGAGCAAGTTTTGGGTTGCCAGGCTGTGAAAAATGAATTTCCCTCTAAACCAGCAGTCCCCGGTACCACGGACATGTACTGGTCTTGAAAATCAGGTGCATCCACCTGTGCCTCTGTACACATGTCAAACACACACACACACACACACACACACACACACACACACACACACACATACACACACACTTATAATAATAACAGTTACAGGAAGTCAGTGCAGAGCAGCTAAAACTAGAATAATGTGCTCTCTGCTCTTGATTCTGGTTCATAGTCGAGCTGCAGTTTTTTGAATAAGCTTAAATCTATCAGTGATTTTTCTTCTGGTGGGATCCGACCCGGGATCTGACACGGGACACACGCACAATAATAATAATAATAATAATAATAATAATAATAATAATAATAATAATAATAATAATAGTATCAACAACCTGGGCCGGATCAGTACCTGGGATCCACACACTAATGATAATAATAATGATAAAAACAGCTGGGTCAAGTCAGCTTGAATTAAAGGCATGAATCAGTTTTTCAGCATCTGACCCGGGATCTGACCCGGTACTTACCCGAGTCCGACCCATAACTTTCCTGGATTAGTCCCAGAACTTACCTGGAACTTACTCAGGAGCAACCCGGATATTTCCCGGGACATTGCCAGGAAAGACCCGTTACTTTCCCGGGTCGGTCCCGGAAATGTCCTGGCAAATTTCTGGGTCGCTCCCATGTAAGTTCTGGGACATTGCCAGGAACAACCCGGAACTTTCCCGGGACTTACCCGGGATCCGACCTTGGATCTGACCCAGGACTTATCTGGGTCCGACCCGGGACCAGTCCCGGGATCACGGCAGGATCACCGTAGGACAAGTGGTTTCACACGTCAGCTTGAATTAAAGGCATGAATCAGTTTTTCAGCATCTGACCGGGGAACTTACCAGCCAGTAGGTCACGTGATACAGTAGTATCACGGTAGGATCCAGGGCTTGGATCCGACTAAAAAAAGTAAGCCCACAAGCTACCAAAAATGAGTAAAAAACAAACGTCTTTGGAGAGCTTCTTTGGAAAGGGGAAAACACCAAATGATGAGACAGATGAAGAAGAAGAGCCTACAACTTCCAAGAAAAAGAAAGCTGCATTTAAGAGACAATATCAGCAGTCCAACTTAAAATACGGGTGCATCGCTTCAGGTGATTCTCATGCACCAAGCACGCTTTGCATGGCGACAGGCTCGCAAATGAGGCAATGAAGCCTTCTTGTTGAAGAGAAACAAGCGCAGGACTCTCACTTATTACAACAGCTACATTCAGGGTAATAGTGAGTTGTATTTTAGATAATATGTTTTTATTCATTTCTATGCTGGCCTGGCAAATTATTGCTTTACGTGAAACCAGTCCATGGCGCAAAAAAGGTTGGTGACTGCTGCCCTAAACTATCTGTCTGTCTGTCTGTCCTTTGTAGTTTGTAGTAATGCAGTATAAATGTTGGAAATCTATTTATAAAAGCTCCTTAATTTCGCCCTTTCACATAAGCCGTCAAGTCTGCCTTTGTAAATAGTCATTAATATTGGTTTATGAGTTTCTCGCTGCAGCTATGCTTGCTACACATTATAAATATGTGCTCTTTAAAAATAAATAGTCGTCATCCTGAAGTTTTTGACTGTAGCTTCTATTGTATCTACAGTTTTGTTATGAGCTGTGCCTGCAGTGTCTTTATTCATGACATTATTTGCCTAAATTGGACAGACTTATGGAAAATGGATGGATGCACTGATTGAAGGATGGATGAGAAGTTGAGGCCTGTTTCAAACCCAAATCTCAACACTGCAGGGCAGATCTGGTGGGCTGCTGTGCAGTCATAGACCCACTGTATAATGTTAATGTACACCATCTGCTCACCGGCCGACCGGAGCGTCCATGACGTCTCCGTTATCATAAGCATCCTGGGTCTCACCGGACCGTCTGTTCCGCTTCGTGGCTCGACAGTCGACAGGCTGGTGACTAAAGAGTAGCCTCATTAAAAAGTCATGGTTTGAATCGGGTGCTGCATCACACTTACAGGATGGCGCCATGGACACAATGATTCACTCTCTTTCAGGCAAAATGTTGGGATCAACTGAAAGTCCAGTCAAATGTAGCAATGAAATTATAGCAACTGACACAGTATACAGTATCAACTGGTTAGCCTGTGGGCATCTTAAAACATGATGGATAAAAAGTGAAGAACTCTTCCAGCACCACCAATAGACTTGCATTGAGCATGTTCACGATACAAGTGACCTTTTCTTTATACTACATGATTACTGCAGCTATCAGATTCTAAAATAAATGTCACCTGCTTCTAAAACTCCTGAAAAAGCCTGACTATATAGGAAGCATGTGCAATTATCTGACTGTGCTATCAGACATTTAACTTTCTATGGAAAAAAAATGCTGCACACAAGACTGCATTAGTCAGTTAACCTCATAGTGGTAGCGACTTTGGTGTGATGGCCTGTTAGGTAAAAAAGATGTGTTAACCCTGCCACACTCCCACGCATGTCTGTGTCTCTCTCCCTGTCTAGGGCTGCGGAGCAGCAGAAAGAGACAGATGATTTGGGTCTGAGCACACAGTGTAAGGAGGACAAGCAGCAATACCACACTGACTTCATCCTTCCTTGCCCTTATCTCTCGGGCCGCAGACATCCTCATGTTGCCAAGCCTGCACGGGTACTGAGCCCTGTGATGGAAGAAGAGATGAAACGACATGAGGGGGAGGCAAAGGGCAAAAGAAATTTGGTGAGCGTGATGACTTTGGAGGCTAAAGTTGTTTTCTGTGTCGGTTTACTGTATGCTCGTTCACCTCTGCTTTTAGAAGCAAAAATATCAGAGCATTATCATTAACCCTGAGCTATTAACAACCTGCTAAGATTCACTTTACTGTCCTGTCAGCAGAGAGGTGTGAAGGATGAGCAAAGGAGTGTGGAAAATTCCCTTAAGAAGATTTGGGTCACCCAATCCAGCAGCAGGCAACACAAACAAGGCTCTGCACCTGAACCTCAACCTCTGGTGCCTAATCCTTTCTCTGCTACTGAGGACCACACCCTATACCTGCAGGAGAAGGAAGATCCTGCACGTCCTTCTAAATTACCCAGGGATACCTGTGAAAGCAAGGGTGAGCAGAATATAAGAAGCAACAGCAACTCCAGGGATGATGAAGATCTTGTAACTCTACCTGGGGTGCAAACTTGTGCCACTGATAGCACTGATGATGACTCGGTGAGTGACAACAACTGCCAGGAAGTGAAACATGAAATTCTATGCTCATCTGATGGATTAAGTTCTGGCAGCAAGCAGGATTTCCCATCTTCTAGCACAGAGAAGGACTGGTATCCACTAGCTACCGTCAAGGCTGGCATTCTACCATGTCCCATGGAGCCTCCAGCCTCAGGGAAGATGCATGGCCAGTGGGAGATTCCCCTTTCATTCCACCCACATGACATCCCCACTGCCACTTTGGCAAGCAACATGACCGCCCAAGCGCAGGCTCCTGTCCAAGGCAAAGCAAATGCACCTCAGGCAAACTCAAAAACCAACGCACAACCAGCAGCCCCAACACAGCAGGAGGCCTATGACCTACTGGCTGACTTTCCAGCTCTCCAGCCCCAAAAGAAACCTTCAGCACTGGGTGTATTGCGTGATGAGAATCCCAAGACCAAAGATGCAGAGGGGAAAAGAGGGCTTGCTCACTCATCAAATCACCGCCAAGAGAGTGGGGCTTCCCGTCAGAGGAGGATGGAAAATGTGCCCCACGGGGTCTCCTCCATCTGTGTAGGAGATCAGAAATCTGTGCTGGACCTTCAAACATTTGGCTCGACCAGCCAATGTAACTCTCCTCCCATCAGCTGCGAGGAACTGAAAGCCAACAATTGGCCGCCTCCAAGAGGTAATAAATCTGCCGTTTGTCTCTGCCTAGCTGTGCTCTTGCTGTGCTCTGCATAAGCCTCTCCTTCTATCAGTTGGTATAAATAATCTGGTTATCATTCATATTGTTTTATGCCATTCTGAATACCCTCTGGAGCTACGAATGTGCAAACACACACAAACATCCCTGTCTGTGAATCTATTATTGATATTAATGACACCGTCATACTCGGCTAATTAAAGGCAGAAGAGAAGCAGCAGCACCTGTCCCAGGCAGAAAGGCTGCTGCTCAGAAGCTGCTGAGTGGAAATTTTGCAACAGTCCAGCTCGCTAAGTTTTCAATGTTTCCCTCAGCCATTTTTAAAAGTCATTTAATGAACCTCTTTTGCTTCCGTGTCAAAGCAGCAGGCAGCTTAACTTCACCACTTTGGTGACTTTTCCAAAGTTGTGTCCATCGTAAAAAACAGCCAAATCAGAAGTCTTATCAATCAAGGGGCAGTACTCTGTGCCACTTGTCCACCCACCTGCAAACACACACATGCATGCAAACATTGCGTTTCTCTGTGTAGGTGTTAACACACTGTGACTCTGCAATGGCGTCGCAGAGAAGTACTTCCTCAGTTGGATGACTCAGTGGGAAAATGTTTTCATAATGAGGGGATTATTGTGCAGTGGCAAAGTGAATTACACGGTGAGCCTTCCATACTGGCTGTTGGTGCAGAACAGAACAGTGGACACAGATATGAATTAAATCAACAATAACTCAAGTACACTGTGTTAATTTTAGTAGGGAGCATGGCTCACACAAGACATAGAGTGCCTCCTACTCCAACTTTGCCACTCATAACTTTGTGTTTCCAACTTTTCATAAATAGAATAAGTCATCGGTAACTTGGGCATATTTTCATGCGAGGATAATTGAATATATATACAATTCTACAATTTCATTATATGTGGTTCTGTTTGAATTCCCCTCTGCTTCTCAACAGGTGCACAACAGTAGCTGAAGGCAGCTCTGCTCTGCTCAATAAATGTGCATATGTGATACATACTGCTGGCAGTCCTCCAGCAGTTTGCAGTCAGTGCTGATATGATGGAATTTACTCACTGATAACATAGCCCTGTTGATTGAATAGCACTTTGTTGATCCCCTGAGGGGGGAGCGCTGAAAATTCCTTTGCAGTGTAAAGTAATACGGTTCTATTGAGCTTACCCTCTGCATCACACTTAGCATGACACAGGCCAGACAAGACGATGTGCATGTGAAATGGGTGTAGTGCTTATCCTTGCCCCCTTACTGTGTATATTGCAGTTGCAGGCACAGATGGTGTGGGTGCTAATGCCATGTCCTGGGCTAGTGCTGTCAAGGTGGGCATGAAGCAGGCAGCCAGACCTTATACCTTTCAGCAGGTAGTTACCATTAACAGAGCCAAAGGTAAGTTTACACCCTGGCATCTTTATCCAACGTCTGTGTGTGTGTGTGTGTGTGCAGGGGAGTGGGTTATTATGTTTCACGGTGGGCCACATGAAGAATTCATCATGATCACCACCGGTTGGATGCATTTATTTTGCAACTCTGACTAAGCTGAAGCTACAGCATGTCCTCTTGCCCTTTACAGCAGCGCTTCAAATGTTTTGCGTGTAGCATTTCTAAATATCAATATATCATTGTTAGATTAATTGTGATATTTTGGTTTATTTGCCGGATGCAAATGAGGCTTCAGTTGGGATGATTGGTGGTCTCTATCTCACACCAGTGGTATTGTTAATGTTTGTGACATTAATTAATTTTTGCCTTTTATCAAGCTCAACACTGAACACTGACAGATCTCTGGCACTGTGTGAGGCGGTCTGATATGAATGAATAATTTTATGAATAAAAGTTACATGTTTACAACACAAACAAGTAATCTTGTCAGTTTAAAGCACAGATTTGACAGAAATGTATAGAAGAGCTTTTTTTTTATTTATTGTCCATAAATCTTTCTGTTCTCTGTCTCAAACTAAATGTAAATATAGCTTTACTGAGCAGCTCCTATAACCAATCTCTTATTTGTGGTTGGAAAATGTTTAAACTTCTCTTTTCCGCCTTGGCAGTCATCATATTTGTCTAGATATCACAGGGGTTTGAAATTAGTTTCTGTGTCTGTGTACAGTCAGCCTGTCAAATTATGCTTTCAAATTTGCAAATCTGAGGAAGACATCATGGAAACTGAATGATCCAGTCAGCTACCTCTCTGGTCAAGTTGGCTCTCTGATATTATATGTTTATAGCGATAGTCTCAATTGGGAGGGGACCATACAGTGCGCCATGCATGGTGTTTCCTGCATGAATTCTGATCTGTGGCATATGTTTTTGAACGTGTTGCAGTGGTGTGTGGTGGTGCTCAGAAGCTGCAATTAGTGAGGAAACTTGCTAGGTTGATGCCCAAGTTAAAGGCATGTGAGTGTTGGACTGAAAATTTGAGAACTGCTGATCCTCAGTGGCGAACTATAGAACTTCATTTTTAGAGTTTACCTCTCTCTTTGAAAAAATTTTTTTTTCACAGTTTTATCCCCTTTTTTCTTTAATCCTTTACTACATTTGTCCTTTCACAGCCGGGCCTTCTGCTGCTCGGAACTTTGCTGGCAAGATGATTCCTTTCCACCAGGCATCCAGTCCGTTGGCGACTGCTATGCGTCATGGCCCTCTACCCTGCAGTCCAAATCGACGTCTTAGACCTGGTTGCCCTCACACACGTCAGGTGAATATATTACTGAGTTTTAAAATGATTAACAAATACTGATGTGAATCTGTCAGCCGATGTGTGCAGTATCACATTGCTATTTTCCATGATTTTCCATGTCGTACTGCATTATTACCACTTGCATATTCTACACATGCATAGTTATAATGGCAGCACCTGTCTGATAACCAATCTTCAATGGTTTACTGATCATATGCATGCTTAACAGTTCTCAGAGTTCAGATCTTAAAACAGGAATCAAGGGGGAGATTTGCCTTGAAGTGGATGCACTAACTTTGCAGTGACCCACATCTTCACTGCACTACTTATCCCGTGTTATTGCTCAGTTACAGACCATTCACAGCTGATGAGTGGCACTGTGGAGACCAGCTCTCAGTCTAACAAAGCTTCTGTTGCCACACAGTTCTCCCTTTTCATTTTTACCGAACCACAGAGAGACCACAAGAAGGCTGATCACACTTTTGTCGTGTTAAAATATATACAAATCCGTTATACTGCTAAGCCAGCTGCCACATATTCACAGAATATTCACCAAGTATATTTCTAGCCTTCACCAAGTCATCATTGCTTCCTCTGAGATAATGTGAACTGATGCGCAGATATTTGCAAGTTGATGATCAATATATCTCCTATAAACTAGTGGTTGGATGGGTTGGAACATTTGTTTCAGTAAAAGCTGGGTTGGTATCAGTTTATGGTTCATTGTTGTCAAATATTAAATGAACAGAAATAAGCTGAAAGCAAACAGATTTGATGAAGTTGATGCACGTTAGTTTTGCTCAGTAGCAAAATGCTGCTTGTGATTACTGTGTAACAAACAGCTGGCAGCTTTTTAGGTCTCTAGGATACAGGGTAATAAGTTCAACGAGGCAAAGTGGTACTTGATGGGTATTCAGGGTGCATATATCACAGAGGTACCGGCACATTAGAGTACCTCTCAGCCAATCACAATGAGCACTTGGATCAGTGATATTACCGTATTTTTCTGACATGTATTCAATCACGCCTGAAGACAAGTTAAACTCTTGACATTTAATTTCTGGTGCTGGGAAAACATCTTAAAAATTCCATGTATTAAAACACCCTGTGTAACTTTGTAGCAGCGAGGTGTAATCATGTCATTACAAGTAACAAGCACACATCTGGATCCACAGCACAGTGAGTAAGCACTGCTAAGTGTTGTATAAGCAATGCAAATGTTTGATAATGTTTGCCAGTGGAATGAAGGTTTTGCTTTTGCATCATTCAACAATGGTGGGTCTCACAGAGCAAGCTTGTATCCGGCTTGTTGTTGGAAGATATAAAATGGGTATATTTGAGGCACTGAACCACCACGTATAGAGTTATAAAGGTACCAGTCCATCTGCTGCTCGTGTTAATATTCTTTAGATGAATTTTCGAAATCACAACTGGCATTACCCTTCCTCTCGTCTTCCAGCTGAGGGGTTTGTCACCCTGACTGTGTAGAAGCAGGGCTCAGTGAGCGATAACACTTTTTGAAATGTCAAACATTTCAGGACATTTATTTGTTTTCTTGTCCAGAGTTCGATGAGAAGACTGCTACCCCTCTCATGTCTGTATGCTCAACATGTGGCTAGAGCCAGCTGGTTGTTAGCTTAGCTTAGCATATAGACTCGAAACTGGAGATAAATGTTGAGAGTATAGACATGACAGCAGTTTTGACCTTCACACTCTTTTAGGGCTCCTTTATGGGATCTCCAGTATCTGAAAAGAGAAAAACCTGGTGTACTTTCTTGCTGTTCTTTAAGCTTTACTTGGGGTGTTTTGTCTTGATTCAGTGGGGACTTTAAAGTGTCAGCTAAGGAGAATATTTTCTTCTCCCCATGTGAAAACAGAACACCATATTTTTACACCTCCGTCTTCTCCTCTTTCTCAATCTCTCCTCGCCCTGCCCTTTCCGTCTATGACCTATTTAAATTTGGGTTGCACTTTCTTTTACCATGTGCGATGGTGACAGTGACAGCAAGGCTTACTGCACTCTGAGGTTTGCCCCTTTGGCCTCAGCACTTCCAATCCAGCAGGATAATTACTGAAGCTGCAATGCACATTCCCCCTGGGTGGAAGTGGCAATATGGGGGTCTCTTGGTGTCAGCTGAGAAATGAGATGCAAGGAGGCAAGCCTGAGTTAGAGAGAGAGAGAGAGAGATAGATTGTAAAATGCATGATGGTGATGGAGAGAGACATTATAAAAGTTTTATTTTTGGCAGCAAAACAGCTGATGCAGAGATGCAAGTAAATGTTTATAGAGAGTGTGAAAAAGTTATGAGAACTATTTCAGACACTGACACATTTTAAAATCTTTCTTTGTTCTCTCTCTCTCACACACGCACGCACGCACGCACGCACGCACGCACACACGCGCACAGTCGTGTTTCCATTACAGTACCTGCAGACTTACCCTAACCATAACAATAACTACTATTTGCTTGGCCCTAACCCTTAAATTAGCTTTAACATAAGTCTTCATACTAAAATTTAATGGTTTGCATTATGACTGTCTCCCTAATGTAACAACGTGACTGTGTCAACAGATTTAAATCCTCAGAATGTGAGTAAGACACATCCACCCACCCATCCACACAGGCTCTGGCTCTGATGCACCTACCTGTTCTTGTTCTGGTGCTGACCATAACCTAAATATTCTGTTATTAAAGTTTTACAGACAGAGTGTGGGGAAAAAAAATCAGATAAGGAGAAGCTAAAGAGCTTTTTATCAAGGGTGAGAGAATGAATGAGAATGTGCTGTGAATAGGTGATAGCAATCGTTTGAGTTTCTCTTGAAAAAAAAAAAAACCCAAAGTCACTCAGGTAGAACTAAGGTCCTATATATACCCATATCTGAATTGTGAATGTTTTATTGTCCCCGCCTTTCACTCAGCCACCCTAACCATTGTTTAGCATCGATTTAACCCTCCTCTGTGTCAGTAATCAAGCAGATGATATTAGACACTGCCTCTAAGAGAGAGCAATTAAATGAAGCTCCATTTGTTGTGCTGGTGAGTTGGCATACCTAGGCTGGCAGTTGGATGCCACGGCATCCAAACTAAAAAACAAAAAACAAAAACAAAAACAGAGCAACAAATTGACAATTAAAAATGTTCCACTCTTGGCAGATGGAGATATAGAAGCGAGCGGCCAAACTGTTTGGTTTCGTGGCCTGATCGGTGGTCTGTTGCAAATGTGGGATTGTCTGAAACGAGGCACGTTTGAAGGGGTTCGAGAGGAGGAGGGTTGGCGGGAATGAGGCTTGTGCATTTGAGCCTGTGTGCCCTTCAGCTCGTGTAAGTGCGTGAGAGGCAGAGACACAGGCCAAAGTTTTCCCTCTTGCCTTCTTCTCTCTTCTTCCAGCTAATAAGCCTGTCTCCGAGCTGTTGCTAGGCTACACAGGTCTGTTGTTATTCTCTGGCAGGTGGCCTTTTCCCTTCTTCAAGTTTGTGTGTGTGCCCGCGTGTGCGTATATTTGATATCAGTGCGAGATTGTGCCAAACAAAGAAAGGTAGAAAGAGACAGAAAGGCAAAACGTGAGACAAAGATCATGAAATGTGATCAGAGCTTGACCCTGAAGATCCGTGAATAACATCAGTGCTACACACCACTCCTGCTGCTGCTTTGACCTCTTCACTGTTGTTATGTGCGTTTGTGTGTTTGCGCGATCGACCTGTTCATGTAGGATATTGCTAGCGCCTTAACTTGAGTGTCCCTTCAGCAGCATGGCCATTTGATGACAAATCTGTGGATCTGGATAATGCAGAGTCATTCGGCTGAAACAATCTTTAAAGTGAGAAGGCTGAAGAAATTTGTAACCAGGCAACAAACCAAGGTTCTATGTCGTGATATGTGCTCTACAGGAGGATGCTTTGAAGCCTCGAAAGAATATGGAACAGTTGCCCATGCTGTGACTGTTTTCATGGGGGTGGAAAGAGAGCTAGATCCACTGGAAGCCTCTCGGAGAGATCCATAGATTGGTTTTGAGGTGGGCACGAGAGACACAGGCCTGCTCATAAGTCCAATCAGTGTGTTTGTTCATAATCAGGAACTCTGCTCTCTCTTTGCCAGCCCCAGTGCTAACCCTTCTGTCCCTGGGAGGAGATACCTGAGACCTCCCTGGGCCTCGCATAAAATATTTAGAATGTAAAAAAGAACAGAGGAAACAAACAGTTAAGGATGTAATAAGTTAGATTTTCACTGTGCCAAAGCACAAAATGGCCATAATATACTTGTGGGGATTTGTTGAGCATTACTAATGACTCAAAGATAACTTGCCAAGTGTTGAGGTTTTTGGCTTTCAGAGCTCGCTCAGCAGTCCGTACTCTGTTTTGGATCAAACCCCCCGCCCACGATCTGATATTTTCAAATGCTCAGAGACGGAGGATGGAGCTATGAGTGAGTGCCTGGCATCACAAGACATTTCACTCTGCAGCCAAAATGCAAATGACAAAGCATTATTATTATTTTTATTACTATTATTACTATTGCCCTGCTTTGCATCATGACAAATTACACTCTTCACTGCAATTGTCAATTGGATCTCTGCTCTAATTAGATAATTTTCTTATCTCTGTGGTGGAAATGTGACTATATAATTAATATAATTTCCAGCTCTTCAAAATATATAATAAACCTTGATTAATGACAATAACTATTCAATAAGATTGACTGAAATTTGCACCTTTCTCTTATTACGATGATTTGTTAATACTGGACTTTCTAAGCAGTAAAGCCATTCATTACTGTTCTGCTGTGCTTAAGGTTTATTAAATTGTTGTCAGCACAGCATTAAACATTGCTGTTTTGGCTAAGACAAAGGCAAACTGCACTAATCAGCGTAAAGAGTCTGAAGGACATTCTGTTCCCGGCCATCAACACCACTAGTTTAGTTACAGAAGTATGGATTTGACTAATACCTGCTGCTTCCATACAGTATATAAACCAGGTCCTCTCTGCAGCTTCTTGCTATGATTGGTCTTGTGTTCAGTATCTGACATGGCACACAAGTTGTATTTAGTGGTATATTGGCAAATATACTGTGAAGGATCCAGCCAAATACTGCCTTGCCTCTCTGCACTCAAAGGGCTCTAGTTTCGTTTCTGCCGCCGGTGCGGTGGAGGTGCGCCACAAAGTCAGGTCCGCTTCGCCGATGGGGCGTGGCGGCGTAGACTTTGGTATTTTCATGCACTGCGCTGCAGGCGCAACTACTCCCCCTCCTCATCTCAGTCCCACCCAGTGGCGCAAGGGAGGGAGGGGAGAAGGAGTGGAGTGGGTTTGACACAGCCGAGTCCAATCTTCACCAATCACACCAGGTCCTCGCCTCACCTTTAAAAACGCTGCCGGTGAGGCGCATGGCAAGTTTCGAGGATGACTGAGCCCGCGCAGGAAACTGTCCGACGCCCAAACTTCTCCACGATGCCGTTTTGTTGAAGGTGTGATATATGGCGTCATCAACCACGTTTTCAGTGGATAGCCGTTATCACCTAACAGCCACCCATCCAGAGGGGTGTCCCCCTGAAAGACTGTAGGGTTGCTAGAATTCGCCGGGATGGACGAGTCATGTGCCGACCTGGGGAAATTGGCATACACATTTGTCACCAGGCAATTTGAGTCACAGATCACCTGGATACTGATGGAATGGACCCCCCTTCAGTTCACATAAATGTGGGCTTGGGTCTCTGGGGCGCGCAACTGCACATGAGTGCAGTCGATTGCTCCCAGGACCCCGGGAATCCAAATTTCAACAAGAACCCTCGCTTAGTTTCCAGCTGACTCTCAGGTGTTGCAGGGAAAATGATGTGCTCATTTGCATGTCGGACTAGACTGGAGGAAACTGCATGTATAGCCGAGCAGACAGCGGACTGACTGATCCCCACCACTGAGGCCACGGTATGTTGAAAAGACCCGGTGGCGAAGAAGTTCAGAGCCGCTGTCACCCTTACCGCGACCGGGAGAGCGCAGCCAGGGTGCGCATCGGAGGCCACGATGCGCGCTACCACGTCGACAACCTCCCTTGGCAGATGTAATTTGTTCCTGTGACATGCAAAAGAGTAGATGATTAAAGAAAATTGCATAGCCTACAGTGTTGAAGGCGTTATTCTCGTGGCCCACCTGCACTCCTGCTCACTCATGTATAAATATGAGGTCCTTAGATAGTAAATCCTCGGCCTCCTCCTCCTCCTCCTCCTCCTCCTCCTCATCCTCCTCAAAGCAATGATGTACTCCATCTTTGTAGAGAACGTTAAGCATTACAATGATAACATTTGTATTTGGAATGAAATGACGTGGGTAATAGACAATGATCATCACTTATGTTTTTTCCGTCTGTCTGTCTGTCTCTGTCTCTCGAGTGCTCTGAGATAGATGCAGTATATTTACTCTGTAGGATGCCACGGCTGTTTCTGGTTGGCACAGCGATGTGAATTGTATGCATCCCTGTTTCACCTGTGTACATTCGGTCAGGTTGAGTGACCATTACACGTGCCGAACGCGCTTGCGATGTGGTCAGATGAGATACTGATCAAAATATATAAATTCAGGTCTGACTGTATGTGCTGACTCAGATAGTTGCATAGAATCGTGGCTGTTGCTAATTATTGATCGCAGTGAAATGCCAGACACTGTGGAAACCTGTCTGTGAGGTACTGGTGACGTGGGCGCACGACTCCGCCAGTTTATGAAAATCCACTTGCCCAGGCTGATCCTGCCGACACCTCCCCCTACTGCGCCGCAACGCCCATCCTGGCGTACCTCTGTGTGCCTCAGTTTACCAAAATACCAAGTGCGCTACACGCCCGCCTGTGCTGCACGAAAATACCACTGCGCGGGGTGCACACCCTGCGCCCCGCCAGAGGCAGGGATGAAAATAGAGCCCAAAGGGTTTATACAGTGAATGAAATTCCTTAAAGCTGTTATGTGAAGAATTTAATGTGATCAGAGCATCTTTTAAATCACTCTGATGTTTTTGTTTGTAAAAAATATTACAGTCGAACTGAAATGTGAATTCCCCTCACTTTTTATGGAAGGAAATATAAGCCATAACGCCGCTGTTGTGCACATTATTTCTGTAGTCAAAAGAAAAAACATTTTTTTGGCTGTTTTTGGGCATATTCATGAAAACAGCATGTAAGTATGTGGGAGGGCATTTCTCATGGCTTCAGAAGACATCTGACAGCCAGCATTGCTGATCAAGGCACTGTCAAGGTCCATAGTGTGCACCTGATTGGAGTACAAGACAGTTTTTTCCCCACCTTTTTTCAGCAAATCCACACAGTGTCTGTCCCTTTATAATATCAAACATTCATGATAACCTGTCATGCTGGAAGCCTAGCTTGCTAATGGTAGTGATGATTTCCGTAGACACTACTGTTACTCATGTTATTTCAACACCTGCTAAGTTGTCAAGCTCTTGCACACTCTGTTATGTTTGTCACACGACACAATGTGTGTAATGCAGGTTATTCCGACATTGAAATCAACCATAGTACAAATCAATGACCATCTAAACATTAGCTTATATCTTACTTACATGTGCCTTGACCCTTGCCTTACCAGCTAAGGTCATAGTCTAACTCCTGCATCCAATTTGGCCATTCTTGCTTGAGTGGTCCCCTCTGTCTGCACATGCATAATCTATAAGTCTTTGGTTGCTGTGGTTAGACAGGAAGGCAGCGAGACCTTCCTGATGCTACCAGCCAGGGTAGACAGTAAAAATTTAAGTTATTGTTTGACAGTATGAGGCCTCCAGGCCTCTATGCTCTGTAACCATGGGGCCTTTGTGTGTTCACAGACTAACTGTGAGAAAAGTAGATCAGAAGGAGAAATTCCTTCACAAACAGCAAGAGACTCCATACTGTCGTGACAAGACAACTTTATGGGACTTTTCAGCACCATTGGCATTTCTGTGATATTGCAGTGTAGGTGTTTTTCTACCTTTCTTTATGGAAACTCTCCAAAGCAATTTGTCCAAATTGTTTCCCTGAAAATATTGCTCCAGTTTTACTCCAGTTCTATTGTATTTCTGAAATATTACGCACAGACAGTTCACTGAACTCATCTCTTTACTTATTCATTCGGTTTGCCAAGGCAAAGCTGCCCAACCTGGTGAGACTGTTTATCTGTGGAGGAATACTTCAGACCTACTCCTCATTGACACTTTCTTGGCTTTCAATCTAGTTAAACATTGATTCCTTCTTTCTCATACCCAGGCATATTCTTTATCTGTCTTTTTCTCCACCTTTCACTCTTTCTTAGTCTCTCTGTGCTTCAATCACTTGTTTATATTCTTCTAATCACTTGTTTAGTCTTCTTTCGTCTTACGGCAGCGTGGAGCCTGGCCACATTGAGCCAACTGTCCCCCAGGATTCAGATGTCCCCGTGTTCCTCTCCAACAGGTGAGCCCGCTACCAATCTCATTTTCTTCCATCTCTTAAGTCCTGAGCCAGTTCCAGTCTGCGTCACCGAATTCACTTCCAATTGAAATGTACGCGGGAGTCTTTGCAAGCATGCTGCAGCTGCGCCTGCGTTTGCTATTGATTCTTATTTTATTTCATGAAACTGTCAGCTTGTATTACATATAAATGTGCTGCAATATATCTTCCTCAGCAGAGATTAAACAATCTTTGTGAGAATAATGCTAAATATAAGTCACATTAGATTGGAATACGCTGTACACATGGGAAACAGAAGAGTATGCGCATTAAGGGGTGTATGTGCATGCACGTTTGCGTTTTTATATACGTATGGGCGTGTGCATGTGTGTGCATTTGTGTGTAAAAAATTCGCCTCATGCTGTGTAATTGAATAAAGAGAAAAAAGGGTTTTATTTGTCCGGGTGTCACTCCTGATGGATGCCCCTCATAAGACAAGCACAATCAGGGATCATTCCTCATCTTTCCTCCCACTCCTTACCCTTCCTCTCCATCATATTTTATTCCCTTAGCTGAACACCTACTCCTTTTCCCCCCTTTTTCTTTGTTGGCACTGGTAGCTAGTAGTGTCACAGTGAATTTCATGCTGCCACATGTTGTGTCTGTTCTGTCCTAGTTGAGAAGGAGGCAGGCTGTCTTTAATAATAAGTTCTATGACCATCACAAGGCGATGCAAAACGGCAGCGCTTTAGAACAGATGGCTTTTCGCTTGGTTTCACAGTCATATACACATAATTTTCCTCTTTTAAGACCACACATTATGCATGGGGAGGATTTGTGAAGCGGTTCTTTAAGGCCACATGATTGTTTTTCAGTGGTTTGATAACTGCTGGTACATTTCCTTCATCTTTTGAGCGCCACATATTGGATGTAAGCCATTTTTGGGTGCTGCCAGCACCTCTCCAAGTGGAACACGTCTTGTGCTTTGTGCACATCCTCACGCAATGTACAAAAAATAGAAGTAATTAATTCCAATTTAGGATGAATGACAGACCGTAGTGGCTAGTGCCCCCTTGTGGTCTTTGGATTCGCTGGACATCAGATCACAGACGTCCAATTTTTCCATACTTTGTGTTGGACACTGACCACTTCACAGTACAACCAGAGGTTGAGAGTGGACGATGGGAGCGCTGTCATAAACAAAAGGTTTTGACTTTAATTTCACAAAAGAAAAAGTCGGGTCACCTTTAGTCTTGAGCCAGGACTCAGGAACACCCAGCTCAGGCCTGTCTAAGGGCCTGAGGCTGTACTCTGGCTTATCGGGGAGCTGCAATTCAGCACCATAGCTGGGAGCTGAACCATGAAGTGCTTTCAACCTGCAGTGCGGAACTTCTGTCTCCCCCTTCTGGCAGTGACAGTAATTACACAAACACTGCCGACATGCTTGTGACGGCACAGTCTGCGCGATTCTCTGAGCTACTGTAGCCTACTCCTTTTCTTTGGCTGCTCCCCCTTCAGCTCTGGCAAACCAACCTTTGCTGCTCGATGTAAAACGCATCACTACCAGGAATGTCACCACAAACACCAGATTAAAACATTGTTGTGAGAGATTTACCTGGCAGTGGTCGGCTTAATCAGCATAATTTGGCAAAGGCTAACAGATTTTTATCTGTATTCAAAGGTAATCAGTTAAATCTGAAAATCAAATATTGTAGTATTTGTTAAAAGCAGTGTAGCTGCGTTTTGTACCAGCTGAAGGCAAGAGATTGTTTTTTTTTTTTTTGGCTTAACCCCCCGAATATAGTGGATTAGAACTGAGAAGAAATAAAAGCATGTGCGACCTCTTCACCAAGAGAGAAAAGGACCTGGTTTTTGAGATTCTCCTCAACAGATAAAAACATGATTGAACAACGATTTTCACAATTCGGTCCAATTCTGTCGAACGAAGAGCTCCGCTGCTCTGTTCCAGGGTACTGCACCAACAAAAGCAGCCTGCCAAAATAGTGGGGCAAAGTGTGCACATGGGGTCAGTTTTATGTTTTCCAGTGAGTAAGGTTAAGTTGTGGGTGTGAGGGGGGCATCAGAGGTTTGCACAGGAGCTGATGTCTACACCTCCTAAACCGAAACAACACTTTGTGTTGTCACAATGTGAACTGTTACAGGGACACCATATTGAAAGCATAACACCTCGTCTGCATTGGCATTGTAGCAAAACAGCACATCAGCAGTGCAGCAGCAGCCTCACACCTGCGACAGCTTCTGCGCTGGATGTGTATTGGCAGTGCTCACAGCTATATACAAAATGAACAATTAGACATTAAATAAAGAATATGCTTTTTGAAGTGCAGGCCGGTCTCTCGTGTGACTAGTCAAAATGTAAGAGGAAGTCATTGAGCCATACAAATGTCTGTGTTTTGTATAAGAATAAGGAGAAGCTAAAGAGCTAAAGGACTCAGCTTCTATGTAAGAATAGAAGCTGAGTCCTGAATATCAGCAGATCTCTTAGTGTCTGTGTTTGCTCTCTGTGGATGCTGTGCACAAACCTTATGGTGAGTCACTGAATGTACAAAGCTTCGAATTTGGCCATAAAAAGTGAAAGCTCATAGACAAAATTTAAAGTGTCCACTCACGCAGAACACAACCACACAAAATTTCTTATTTACCTCTAGTAGTATTTGGCCATGCAGATAGGTTTTTCTCCTCAAATTTGGAGATGTTCATTTGTGAGATTTCGGGTGAATGTGATTTTGTTGTTATGCTCATTGGAGCTAATTGGAAGAAAAGTAGTTCCAAATGAAAACTGTCCACAGCACAGTCTGTGGATTATCCACAGTAACTAACCATTGTTTCTGGGAAAACATGTCGCTATTCACTGTTTTCAAAGTCATTTCTCAGTGCTGTGAGGACCACAGCCAAAATTTCATTCACCTTCATTTTATTGGGGGTAAAGGCATGCCTGGCCAAACAAAACATCTGAATGGCGAGGTACCATTAAGGTTAATTAAGAATTTCCAGCTTTCAGCACAGTATTCATACTATTAAATGTTATCCATGGCAAGACTCATCACCATGGTTTCAGCATAGTAGGGAGGTGGCTGTGATCACAGGTGCTATCACCCATCTGTACCATGTTACAGATGCAACACCTCTTGCTCTCTTGTTATCTTTGACAGGCAAGGTGAAAAATACATCCTGTGGGATCACAGTGATCCTGACATTGCCACCGTTACTTGTTCTGTCCAATTGTCAGCGTATCTGCTACCAAAGGGACAAAGGTGACACTCATTTTGTGGCTTTAATGATGCTTGTCTGTCATTTGAAATAAGCACAGTAGTAAAAAACCTCACGGTTTTTATTGTTATTAATGCGCCCGAGTACAAATGTTGAGTGCATATCTTCGAATCAGCTTATTTTCTGCTGAGCTCCGTGGGTAGGTGAGTGTATCTGTGTGTAGCCTCCACCTTCAAAGCCACTGCATGGCAATTGTTCTCAAAATTACGACTCTATCCAAAAACTGTGGCCGAGCCGTGGTCCTTTATATTCATAATTTGTAATTGCTGTGAGTGAAAAGCTGATCCACAGCTGATTGTGCTGCCTGCGTGTGCAATTGTGTCTCTATGTGTCTGCTTGTAATGCATCATACATCAGATAGGTGGGTGGAGAACTTAGAGGGAACTCCAACACTGGCCTCATTCACCTTGTGTGGTGAACAGCAGTTGCCAAGGGGGCCCATTTCTCAGTTAGCTTCAAACAGATAGTCTAATAGCTGCTCAAAGGACACACATGCTTCATGCTGTCTTCTCTCTTCCTCGCCTCTCTTTTTAGTGAGGCAGAAATATGCCTTGTTGTGGTGAAATGAGTAAAGATTTGACTGGGTCGATGAAACTCATTATTAATATTTAACCAAGCTCTTTAAACTTACATGGCGCCATTGCCTAGTTGAACCGAAAGAGAGGGAGAGGAGCAACAGAGAAGTAAATGAGTGGAAAAAGGGAGAAAGGAAAAGAGCGGTTGGAGTCCTAAAACTCAGGAATAGGTGGTTGGATTTCTGGCTTCTAAGATGTGCGCCTCGTTCGTTTTCTATAAATAAAGCCCATGTAAAGTCACATGGTCCCTTGATGTCATCACTTTGTAGGAGAGAGGGTGACAGTTTTCCTGCTCATGTCTTGACATGCTAAATGAGTAAACACGCACCCTGTGGTGTGTGGAGGTGCACAGGGCAAAGCGAAACACAGCATATAGCATTGAGCCATGTGCAACGCCTCCACCCACCTCTTCACACAAAGACTGAGGGGAGAGGACGTAGGCACAGGAAGAGAGCAATGAGATGTGTGAGAGAAAAGTGTGGGAGTGGAGGAAGAGAAGGGGGTGGGATGCTTAATAGATTATTTGAAAACATTCTCGTTGTGGATCTGATGCTGTGATTTGCGTTATCTTAAGCAGACTGTCACTGGAGTCTGCATGTGAAAAAGCTGGGTTCACGCACCAGCTCGTTGCTTGTGTAGATTGTGTTATCACTCTGTTTAATTTGCTTCACTCTGCTTTTCCTCACATCTGTTCGGCATTGATAATCACACGGGACCTGTGGCCCCAGCAGAGTCCTGTCACCAGAACAGCTTGAAAGCCAGTGACTCCTATTGGCCCTCACCTCACCACATTTAGGCCAGTTCTAAAAATCTGAAGGTCCTAGAGTTTAAAACTACAGCAAACAGTTCACATACGTGAAGCCTGTTTTTGTGAATTTGGTGACATGGAATGAAGTATTTTCCCATCTTCCCCGAGATCACCTCTCATTTAATATGGAGGACTTGTTGGACTAATGCTCTGTAGAAAAGGCCAAAGTGATAATGATGACCACACTAAGCTGGATTCAGAGTTGTTCTACACACCAGTAACTGCCTTAGCTGCAACATGGCTACCATGTACCTTATCTAAAATGTAACTACTCACTGGGGCTACAGGCTAAATACATGGAGACTGCAAAAACAAAATATTAAAGAAATGTAAGGAAAGTAGTTATCTTCACAGAAACACACAGTAGCTGAGCAATGTCCACTACAAAACTTCTGCACATCACATTTAGCCCCATCAGTTGTTGATGCTCTTTCCTGTCCTTTGGACAAAGCAGATGTAGAAATAAAATCCCCTGGCACAAAGGAAGTGTTTAAAGGTCCAGTGTGTGGGATTTAGGTGGATCTATTGGCAGAAAGGTAATATAATATTCACAGTTGTGTTTTTATCAGCACATAATCACCTGAAAATAAGAACTGAGAGCGTGCCATGTTTGCATGCAGCAGCTGACAAACCAAACGCTGGCTCAAGAGAGCACCTTTTGTGTTTTTTACATGTTTCGCAGCCACCAAACCTGAGGGTGAGGCAGGGCGTATTCAGTCGGTTGCGACTGTGTACAGGTGAATCACTTCAAGAACACAGATCAATCAGCACAAAGCAAAAGTACTTCTTTTTGCATGAAATGGATTACTACTTAAAGATGAAGGAGGAAGAAATAGGCCAGGAGGGATTGTGTTTTTATAGGTTAGATCATGCACCACTATTTGCAGCAGTAGGGTGTTTCATGAGAATGAACCTTATGAATCAATTCTGTTTTCCATCATCAAGCGAGGCTCTTTTCAGTTGCATCAAAGGCAGAGAACAAAAAAAAATGTCTTTGAAATGAAATAGTTCAACCTTTTTCAATCTGTCTTAAATTCCGCAACGCTTTTCATCAACAGTCTCTTTGTGCCACTCCATTTTTGCAGAATTTCAAATGCCATTTTCCCCCCTGCCTCCTTTTGTGTGCCTCCAGTGAGCATGTGAGCTCGAGGCTGACGACAGCAGGAGTTGATAACCGGAACCCCACAACAAACGTTGAGGGGGACTATCGGTGTTAAAGTGTCGCAACCTGATCTGTGTCAGACACAAGGCGGGGTGAGAGGTGAGCGCTGTGGCGTTCTATGGTTCAGCAGTGCCATTTTGGGAACACAAGAGGAAGAAAGAAAATGAAAAGACATTTTTTTACAGCCATTGCACCTTTTCCTTTCAGCCTCCCCATCTTTTCTCTATTCTTCTACCTTTTCTTTGGACCGCTTGCACGTGACATCTCCCTCACACCATTCCCACACCTTCTCCCTGCTCTTTCCCTCG
Organism: Chaetodon trifasciatus; assembly: GCA_037975065.1. NCBI lineage: Eukaryota > Metazoa > Chordata > Actinopteri > Chaetodontiformes > Chaetodontidae > Chaetodon > Chaetodon trifasciatus. Next base: position 380,006 of record JBBMOE010000015.1, on the reverse strand, counting down.
ACAGCATGTGCACATTTTTGTCCCTCTCTTCATCTGTGCATTTGTGTGTTGTGGATTTATAGCCTCAGATATCCAGCAAATGTATTATTATTAAGCTTGCTGATAACAGTCTGCAGACAGACGGCTTGCTTTAAATCAGTGGCTCCTCACTGTCTCCATCCCTCGTGTTGCTGTTGTATTGACTGGATTATAAACTGGATGTTATGACAGCAGAAACTAATGGTGGATATTGTTATAATATAGTTTGCATTTGTGCTACTATCACTTGAGTGCCTGGCAGGCACTGGGCACTTCGACCACTTTACTTTTAGCTAATATTTGAACAGTTTAGTCAGTATTTTTAGCTAATTTAAACTCGTAGGCCTATTTTTAGCAAACTTGAACGCTTAGCTTTGAACTCATTTACTTACTTCAACTTCTCAGGCTGGTATCCCTCACTGGGAATCACAGGCAAAAAGACCAAAAATAGATAAATAAAGACAAATAAAAAAGATTAATAGAGGATAACAATATAGACAGTTGATTTGAGAAGGTATTTGTGACGTCTGCTTTCATTGGATAGAGCTGTTGGGCTTTGGCAAGAGGGTTTGTGAGAAACAGCGTGGGGTTTTTTTTGTCTGTGAGGAAGCGAGAACAAGAAAGAGAGGGGTTTTTGTTGACCATCAAAGTGATGGCATAAAAGGCATATCACTGCCAGGCCAATGTTTTCCTGTCATCCAAATGCATCCAACTGTTATCCTCGCCTTGATATATTTTATTTGAATTTCATCGTTTGGACGTGAGCGAAGACACAAAGACGCACGCAAGCAGCACGCACAGTGATGCGAGCACACACAGGGTGACGTGGGTGCATACACACACAGTGACGCGCACGCACACATGCCTATACATATTTATGAGATCTGTCTGTCTGTCTCTCTGTTTGTCACACACATGGAAATCCACACGCCCGTACTCACACACCAACCATCCCGTCACGAGCGTGTACACGTATTAATCATGCCGTCAGACACGTGTGCACGAATACATGCAGCACCTGCACTACAGTGCAAACTGGGATCAGTGGGGACAATCAATCAGTAATCCAGCATCTTGTGACTGCTCCCAGATTTCCTCCCTTTGCCCTCTAGTGTCTTAAATATTTAGACTGTTTGACATCAAATGCATACATGAATGTCAATGAGGCAGCTCTCAGTCGCCTAATCGCACACACACACGCACACACACGCACGCACACACTGGGCATGAAAAAAGCAGCAGGATGCAGTCACAAGCAACTCATCTCAGAAACCAAAGACGGGAGCAGAGCCCTTTGTAGTTTATGGCTGGGTTATTGTACAGTTGAGCTTCATTTTGACGGTTTGATTCAAGATAGGTAAAAGATTGCTTGTGGACACATTGCAGGCTGAGAGAGATCTTCTGATTGTTACTTCAGGAAAATTGTCTCAGTAGTCTTTGACACACAGAAGGGAAAAAGCCAGGTTGAAGAATCATTTTTATGGTGGTGTGTTATTCTCCTTGAAAGTGAAACCAGTAATAAGGCAGCCTGAACGCAGCCCTCTGAAGTGCATGTCTATCAAGGAGCTCATCTTAGACAAGGCCACACAGTCAGTTCCTTTACACCTCTGAATGTAACATCTGCCTCCAGTTATTGCCCAGTAGCCATGTCTTGAGTCTCGAAAACAAAAAATGCCCTTTATCTTTATCTGCAGATGCTTCTGAGGTTCATTCCTTGTAGCATTTGTCTTATGCCAAGACTCACAAATAAGCTAATTTCAAAACGCACAATATCCACATATTCTGACCCCACCCTCCAAAGACTAGACTTCCAGACCTTGGACACATTTGCAACAAAACAGCCATGATAAATAAGCAAATACAAATGAGGCTGAACTGGGAAATAACAAATGTAAATGCTGGCACTCAGGAGGGCTGAGATCAGGCGTAAAAGAATCTGCCTCTGAATGATATTTAGGGATGTGGCTGAAAGCCAGACGTTTTTGTGTTCTGTTTAAGTTCCTGGTGGAAAATCAATTTGCCATTTGCAATTTGCATTCATGCACTGAGTACTTTGTATGTTTCAATGGATCTCTTGTGGTTATTAAATGTGTCTGTTATCAGCAGTGAAATATTTTAATCTCTCAAATAATTTAGATGGAATATGCAAGACATTGCTACATCGATGTCTTTCAAGAAGCAGTGTGAATATTTGTGAGATGTGCCGCTTTTTGTGCTCCTCGGTTTGAAAGCAGCTTTTGTACCAGACATCATGTATTCGATCTCAAGTGTGTTTGTGCAGTGCCTCTGACTGCGTGCATTGGCAGAGTGACACAGCATGTAATCAAAGCTGCAGAAAATAGCAGCTGCAAAAGTAAAGATTTTATTAAGTCAAGTGGAAAATACCACCTTGCCAGCCCTATGGAAGGTGACTGGGATTCTCCAGACATCTCCAGGAACTCCAGACAGTTGGCTCTTTTATCTGGGTCTGTGGGAGTTTAAATCAGGCAGTGAGGAGTCACCCTTGTAAAACATTTAGTAGTGCACTTTAGGAAACCGGTCCCTTTAAAGAGACGTGCCCAGGATAGACATGCTACATGGAATTACACCCCTCCCTGCACACTGACTTGATAAAATTGTTTGTTTGAGCCTAGAGCATTTCATTGTTTGTGCTACTCAGAGTTAAGCACTGAGCTGGGTATACAAGTCCTTAGTAAACACTGAAGCCTGTGCCTAGCAAAGCCTGCCTCCTGCTTTGATGCAATTAGTTTTTAAAACTCCTGTCCAAAAGATTTGTGTGCAAATATCAACACGTTGGAAGCGGCACGGCTTTAACGCCTGAACACCATGTGTGGCATCCTTAACTGGTATTTGTGTCAGGATGTCTGATAAATTTGTGTAGCATGTCAAAATCGATTTGCAGTAATGTCACCACTTGTAGTTTACGCAGTTAAAGTGTTTGGTGATTTTAAAACCTTGTGACTTGGAGGAATCTCATTCACTTCCTGACAAACCTGTTATCTGTAATGATGACATTAAGCAGCCCCAGTAGATGAGTGAATGAAGTTTCCAACCTCTGATCTTTGACATTCAGCTCTATGGGGGTTGAGGTACATCAAACAAGTTATTATTTATTAACCATCAATTACTTACTGCAAATAAAAGGAAAAGATCAGAGTGGCTAAAATGCCCAAAGCAGACACCACCAAACAAGTCCAGGCTGTAACTGGATTTAGTTATGATTCATTTGACTCATTAAATGTTTTAGTTGTCATTATTATTGGAAAACAAAATGTGACTACTGCTGATTTTTCCTGCTGCTTGTGCTACAGCAAAAAGCTTCTAAAGCTTTTATATTTGCAGCTGTTTGCCCTCAGTCTTTTATTGTGTTGTGGCTGCTTGCCACTGAGAGTTCAGAAAGGTCATCTCAGGAGTATGAGTGTGTGTAAACCCCGCTTAGCTGGTACAGCAGCAGCACAACCTGCCTTTCTCTTACTCTTTTATGGTCCTTTTGTGTGTTACGTGCCAGTGTGAAGAGGGAACATATCAAGCTAAGCAGTAACATCAAATCAAATCAGGAGGCATTAAAGGGATATGCCAGTTTGTGGACTAGACCAGGGCCCAGTTTCCCAACAATGATCGATTTTAGGAGCTCAGAGTGTTTTCTACAAGCGTTTCTATAAATGCTCTTTTATTTTTACGTTTCACGTTTTTACAAAGGCACGACCTGAGAGGTTTTTAACTCCGCCTCTCTCTGATGCAGAGGGGGAAATGGACAGTAAGCAGTCCGATGTTACTTGGTGGAAGCAAGTTTAACAAAGTAAGCTTTGATCTATGTAGCTGTTGTTTGAGGCAGACGTTACTCTGAAGGACCAATTAAGCCAAAAAACAAGCAATGAATGAGTCCCATGTCATCGATCTGCATAATGTACCACAAATAATGAAAAAAATAGAAGATATGGAAACCTGGAGAGATTAATATATTCAGGGAAGGAAAAGAGAAACTGGCAGAAAATCAAATCAAACGCCCCCCTGACAGAGTGCATCAATGGCCGTGATGAAAGCATTGACTTAAAAGCAAACAAACACAAAGAAGACTTTGGTGAAACAGCATTTTTTAGCTTCTCTTGCAGGTTTCAGAGCTTTTTAAGATGCTCTTAGCCTCCTGTGAGTGTGCAGGTGCCACTCGCTAATCTACGATCATTTGTAAGAGCGTCTGAAGTTACGATGCTTTTGGGAAAATTTCACTTAAGAAGGACAGATTTTACATAATCTCAGCAATAGGATGCTTTTGGTGAATGTGGCCCAGGCCATTTAAAATGTCATCAAATCAAACCGTGTATTTATGTGATCAGTCAAAAAACAGATTACATTCGATTTGATGTGCACTCAAATCTCTCTCTCTCTGTCTTTCAGGCCAGAGGTCATCTGTCTAAGCACCACCACGTGTGACATCAGTCAGCGTGACGCAAAGCCAGTGTGTTTCTGCTAAAGACATGGCTGAACATTCTGAAAATTCCCTATCCTCCATTGTTTTTCCCTCTGTGCAGCCTAATAAATATCTGCTTCAAACAACAATAGTTGAATTTCATGGGTAATCTCCTGCTTTTTCTGGACTGAGCCACAGTGAGACTCATCAAGTGAGGCAGAGCTAAAGGACACATCCCAGTCAGTGCTTTAGTTCATTAGTGAGCATCTGTATGCTGTGCACACACAACTTAGGCCCTAAATACAAAATGCAAACTGTATGCGCTTTCCAAATGAATTGAGTGATGCGTAGCAATAACAAAATCTCATTGTGCTGTGGTGATAGTGAAATGGCGATTATTCAACAGTGCAGTCATTTTTGCCAGCGGACCTTCTCATACATAATGCATCCAAATCATTGCATTTTTTCCTCCATTCTGGGCTACAATGCATATTTCATCAAGTCAGTGAAATATTAAGCACTCTTATGATTTGATATTCTCTTCCAAAGGGGATTTCAGTTCATATATTTTCTTCACATCACTCGCGTCCCCTCTGGGACCAAACTTCCGGGGATGTCTTGATTTGGCATGTTTATTTACCAGAGAGATGTTTGATTGGTTAATGCTAGAGTAATGATCAATGAGGCAACCAATCAATTCAAGAGATTATCAAGGCTCAGAGGCCATTGATCCATAAGAGGGCCTGGCCACTGAACGGCAGGTTGGGCTCATTCCAACTCATTTGATTGAAATTAGAGAAGCTCAAACTGTGCGGCCTCTCTTTTTCCCCCCTGCGCTCAAATTTCAAGTGTCAGCTGTTATTCAGGTGGAAAGATTGATGAGAAATTGGAGGAGGAGGAGATGAGGGAGAGCTGTGTGGGGGGGCATTAAGTCAAAAATATAGAAGCAAAGGTCTGCTTCTTACTCCTCAATCTTATGGTGGAATGAAAAGACATGACTGTTGATAATTCTTGAACCTTACATAGTTTTTCTGCACCGTCACAGAGTTGCTGTACTGTATTTCTATGGTGCTGTCTTCTCATAAAATGAGCTTCAACTAATGAAAAATGATCACTTTTCACCCAAATGTCAAAAGTTATTCTCTGCTAAATATGAAAAGGTTGCTGGGTATAAAAGTTTCAGAAGATGTGGTGCAAATCTGACATTAGCCTTAAATACTTTTGTCATTTAAAAAGAAATCACCCCCTGGCAGATGAGCAAGTGATGCTACTTTTAGCACCTTTAAGACAAGCCGCCGAGAGATTTCAGGGAAATGCAGTTCACGCTGTCGACTTGCAAATAATTGTCACAACAATTTATAGAAAATACTCCAATATTGCTGCTATCTCTAATTAAAAAGAATAGTTTGACATTTTGGGAAATATTATTAGCTTTCTTGCCGAGAGTTAGATGAGAAGACTGACGCCGCCCTTGTGTCTGTCAGTTAAATATAAGCTTCAACCAGGAGATGGTTAACTTAGCATAAAGCCTTGGGGCAGGAGGCGACAAAGCCAGGAAATGTGTTTTCTCAAAATGTCAAACAAGAAAGTTACATTTAGGTAATTTTAAGGGTATATTAAGCATGAAAAAATGTATAGACTCTTACACAAATCATCACTTATGACCCACCCACTACTATTTTGCTGTGCGACATTTCTAGGCTGCAACCCCCTGGCAGTGGGTGTGTAGCCCCCAACCAACAACAGCACAGAGGTGAGGTGGGGACTTTATAAAAAGGTAGCGACCAGGCTGACACTTTAATCTATGTCCTCTGTGTCTGAAGCACAGGAAGCTGGACCCCTTAGCATCACTTCTTAAGAGCCTGTAGTATCATTTTTCTGTGTGTATGGTAGTCCAACATGTCAAATGATGTAGTGTAAAAAGCGAGAAAAGTCCACTTATGGAGGAAATTGGGGTGGTTGGATGGATCAAGCATAGGACTAACCCTAACTCTTACCCCAGTCCCCTAACCCTAACCCTAACCCTAACGCAGTGGTTTTGATGTGATGCTGCAGGTGGTGTAATGCGCTGTATGTGGTCTGGCAGCTGCAGTCAGGGCGGGGGGGGGGGGGGGGGTGTGTTTCTGGTGCCGTGGACCCAGATGGGGAGGAGGGACCAAATCTGAACATTGTATTTACAAACAGTAACAGAAAATTCCTGCATAGCATACCTCTAATAAACACAGCTCTTTCCTCCTGCATCATTTTTCACTCTCCATTCATTTAGTTTAACCGAATAATGAGCAGGATAGACTATTACTCTCCCTAAATGCTTATCAACTTAAAACAGTCAATTTAAAAAAATCTATTCTTCCCTTCTAAACACATCGTTTGCATTCATTCAGATCACCGTGTGTAATGAGCCATGGTCAGGCTTTCTTTAAATCCCTTTCAACACGGCCACTTTTCTGAATAATCCCATGAATGTGTTTAACGTTTTTTTATGCTCATGTTGAAGTTTAAAATATCCCATCAGTTATCCTCATAAAGTCAAAAGACTACTCATAAAGTCACACTCTACATTATCAGTTTGGTTGACACTGACAGGCTGAGTCAAAACGGATATTAAGACAAGTATTGCACCCACTGCAGTTAACCAATCTTCTTCTTCTTCTGCCTTAATATCAGGCAGATGCATGTGATGAAGTTTCTAATGGTTTCCAATGCTTGGATATGGTCTTTGCCTTGGGTTTTTATCATGTATCATTTATCTCATGCCATTCATTGACCAAGCACTGTCATTTGTGAAATGTTTCTAACAGTGTTCGACATTTATTAAAAACCGTCTAGTGGTGTCTGAAATATGGGTTTATAGTTTGACCTTTACTTTCAGAACCCTCATTAGGTGTTTTGAAACTCTGAAACAAAGTGCAGAGATGAAGCATGCTTCCATGTTTTATCAAAATCAGATCTGATAGCAGTTTGGTTAGAAATTTTTGCTCTTTAATTAGAGTGCCCCCCTCTGGGCATGTACGATAATGTGTTAGAACACCAGAACACAGTGCTGATACATCATCCCTCTAAGCTTCATTAAATTTAGGCCTGTGATGTCTGTGATGTCACCTGAGATATAATGTCTGACGGTCGATTAACACAGCCGTCGACTTCATTCCGCGTCAGACAATGATCTATTGTGATGTTCAATCTGTTCTTTTGCATATCTTTAGTCTCATATGCATCATTACCGCCTGTCTTAAAGAGGAGGTTATGTAATCTGGGCAGGACCTGTTATTAATACGACTCCAACAGATGGGAAAGTTAAGTTTTTAAGCAAAAAGTAAACTGATATCTGAGTTACGGGAGTCGACCGGTATCCTGGCAGAACAAATGTTTGACACTTTCTGATTGACCCCATTGTGCCAATTAGGTTGTAGAGCAATCTCTATAATAAAATCTGTACTTTGTGAGTAAGCGCCTGACAAATTGTCTTCCATCTTGGCAATATCCTTTTCATTACAGTGACACTCGTATTTGAATACCAACAGGGCTGCTGCTGTCTCACAGCTTGGGTTGCCAGCGTGGCAGGTGTTCAAATTGATAATATTGGCCCAGGTGCAGCTGATTTGGGGACAAGAAGTGGTGCGAGTGAGGCAGTTTCACACACTATTCTGAAGTCCGAAGGGTTGCTTTCATAGTGAGAGGAAGACAAAGGGATAGGGAAAAGAGTGTGAGCAAATTTTACCTTTAATAGCACATTTCTTTTGGGAAAGTAATCTAATTTAAAACTTCTTCTCCAGGCCCACTCAAAGCTATCCAAAACAAACCACCAATGCGACCATGTAAATACTTTCACCATGCCTGAACTGGACCACCTCTTACAAATTATCTGAAAAAATAACAGATTTATCGAGACTGTTGGGTTGTTAGCATTTAACTTGGCCTTTCACAAAAATCGTTAGGAATTATTTTTTAGCTTTACTGAAATCCATTGCAGTAGTGGAAGTAAATCCTTTACTTTAAAAGTATTTGAACTATTAGTAACAATATATTCTTAAAGTAAAGTAAAGTAGTACTCATAATTCAGGATGGCCCATTATACTTTTGTATTATTTCATTATTGGATCATTATTGATGCATTAACATGTAAATGGCACTTTGATGTTGATTTTTCTCAAGGTGGAGCTAACTCCAAGTGTTCCACATGCTGTTGTCTACTGTTTGTTTTGTATGTAGAATCTTAATTGAAAAATAAATAGCTGAACACAGTAAACGTATTTTCCACCATTGCTGACTTGTCATTTTTAAAAATGTCACACAAAAGTTTGAATTGCACCATAATTTCTTTCAAAAAGTGCTGCAAATTAAGTCATAATTAGCCATCATAATTGCTAAAGAGCTTACAGAAATCCTGGTGTGACTGATGAACCAATTTTGGATGCTAAAACAACCTTTTCACATTTTGCTAGCCTGGAGGATAAACATCCTCTGCTGATGTCACAAACCCACCAAGTCACACAGACAACAAACAGCTGCCACTGTAAGACGGGGTCAGTCCAGATCCGAGCCAGTTTTTGCAGCTGTGTGAAAAGCCATCTGTCTGACACCTGACGTCACTCGCTTTATGCCATCATGACACGCTCCACTACACACCGTTTGGCCAACGGGAAACGGACAGATTTCAAGGTGAACAGTTTGTTGACCCCGGACCCTTTCCTGTTTCTGTTCAGCATGATACCTCCTCCTGGCCCTGTGTGTTATCAGGAGCTCCAGCTTATGTATCACAATCTAAAATGTGCTTTCAATGTCACAAAGGTGAACAAACTTAATTCGCACTGCATATTGTACATATTTAAGCATGCCAATATTTTTTTATCAACAAAAGAGGTAGTGATTTCTGTATAAAGGGGTACAAGCCAGCAAATTGATGGCTTGCCAAGGGCAGTGTTCGCTGGCATTGATCTAGAAATGCTGCATTTCTAACATCGTTAACATCATTTTCACCACTTTTATGTCTGCAGGGGCTTTAAGAATCTATAATAGTGTCCATTGGTCTGTCTGAAATAGCAAGTACTTTTCCAGGGCATTACCTGGACTGTATGTTTTTCTGCTCTTGGTGTGCTGGGGCATGTGTGATGTGGTGTGTCGGGTGGCCAGTGAAATCTGACTGGCCAGTATGGAAGCTTTGTATTATATTTGTATGATGCCCTTCTGTTGTATTGTTATTGGTAGGACTACAGCATTTATCTTTTAAATGCACTTATTGTAAACTGCTTTTAATAAACTAGTCTAAATACAATGTTATTACATAAGTGAGTGCCCACTCAGGCCACCCCAGTCAAAAAAAGTCTGGACACACAAGTGCTGCTGACATTTATTCATAACTTGTTTGTAATTTTAAGGTAATTTCCTAATAAGGACAGGTTAGAAGCAGTGTTGTACAAGTGTATACTTCACAAGAGCCAGCTCAAAGTTCAGTTCAGATTAAGATGAACACGTTAACGTTCATTTCTTCTGTTTCTTTAAATGAGCTGGAAAGGCTGCAGATCTACAGCAACATAGTCTGGAAAGTTACGAGTCTGTTGACTTGTTGAGAAATGAAGGTAATCGGCCCTTTAGAAAATGCTGTCAGTTTGACAGGAGGAACTTTGCGACTGTGCGCTCATAGTCTTACTCTTTGTTAATGATTTTTTGGAAAGCCTTGATGAAGACACTGTGCAGAAGTGTGCTGGCTGAATAAAACATATAGTCTGGCTGAATATCTTTTACCTTTGTATTTCGGTCACTCGAGCACCTAGCTGTCATATAGTGGGAGTTTTCGCTCTCTCTCTCTCTCCTGAGAGTCATTTGCAGAGGCACTCACAGCTGTTAAGCAAGAAACAAGCCCTTAGCTAATTTTCAGTTTTGTTTCCTAATACATACTGCTTAACAATCACTTCTATTGTGTGTTAATGTATGTTAAATGACAAGCCCTGCATTCAATACACGGATAAAAAGTCCTGTTTTAAAATGCTAACTGCTAATACCTTTGTTCAGTGGTGTGGTTGACTAGTGAGAAATTGACTGATTCATTTGATGGCTGAGATGGAGAAGTTGTTGATGAGATGCTAGCAGCAATGATTTAGAGCCTCAACAGGGTGGCAGTAATCAAGAGAGTTTTTGGGCACTTTTGGGCATCATCTCATGCCGTATGTTGACACTGACAATGCTTCGCATAGTTTTAGAGTTGCGCAGCCGTTTGCCTGCAGTGATTGTTGGGAGTGTCCTCAAACCCTCTGGCTTTTTCCAAAGAAAGTAGCTAATGGCTTTTTCCACAGCATTCTCCTAAAGGAGAGTGCAGTGACCATCAAACCTCTTTGAATTACACAAGCAAGCAGTGACAATTGGCTTTGGCTGTACTGATTTGCAGCAAATGCTTTGAACATTAATATGAAAGATCATTTAGAGAAAATGACAGCATTTCAACTGCTCAAAAACAAACAAACAAACAAAAAACAAAAGATATATGAAGCTTAACTTTGACAAAGTCTAACATTAGATTTTAAACGTCCATGTGCATACAGTGGAGGAAGATTCACAGCCTGCTTTGACCTGCTGAGTGCAGGATGACTCATTGAGAGACAAACAGAGAACACGAAACAGCAGAAGAAATAAGAATAGAAAGGAAAACAGAGAACAGGAAAGGAAAAAAAACAAGCAGTGCAGCAGCATCTCTGCAGTGAAGTGCTCAGGCTTAGCTGCTAACTGGCAGCGAGTGCATCTTGGCATCTGTGTGTGTGCTGAAATCAAGCAAAACACTGTATGCTACCTAATGAGGGCTGCGCTTTAAAAAGCTTGGCATTTGCAGCACCAGCTCCAACCATGCGCATGAACTTGTTGATGGTTTTCTGCAGAAAAGGATGCAACCAACATGACGAAAGAGACTCAGCATTTTAGTTGCAAAAATGACACTGCTGACCACTTTCCACCGTCAGTATTATGTGTGCTGTGCCTGAGTAGGTGTGTGTGTCTGTGCGCGTCATTGTTTGTTTGTGTGCCCCCAGGGCCTCATAAGAAGCGCGAGATGTGAGAGAGGCTTTATTCATTAGCCGTCAGCGTCCGACCTCGCAAACAAGAGAGGCGAAGGGCGGGGCGGAGGGGAGAAGAAGGGGATGATGGGACGAGGGGAAGGGAGGAGGAGAGTGTGGAACATGAGAGCATAAAAAGCATTCAATTAAGACATGAAATGCAGGGTTCATTAAGCATGAGAAAGCCGATGAAAATGACCATCCATCAAGAGAGAGTGCTGTGGCAGCGCTGAAAAGCTCGTGCAAGCATGCGCACACACAACATACTCATTTACCACGGAAAAAAAAAAATCGCTTGTCCTTGCTTGTTTAAAGTTGAATGTAAACTATTACACACATTATATCACCAGGCAAAACTGGTGTGAGTCATGCATTGATTCTACTTCATGGGACTTTGTGGCTTCTCTCCACTTAGTGTCATGTTCACCGTTTTTCTTGAAGAACATAACAGTTAAAGCAGCTCACCTGTTCGTATTTCATCTGCTTCGACAGCATCAAATGAGCGCTGCTGTGAGAATTTGGAGATGCTTTGCCTCCATGCAGGTACCCACATAATGACAGTGAAATGGCTCCTTAATACTAGCCTGAATTACTTTTAAGTTTTTAAAAGGATCTAAAACTGGCTGGCAGAGGGCAGGAACAAAAGCACTAAAGATGAGTTGTGACTCTGAATATCCATCTCTGATCACCTCACTGCATGTGCAGCACGCAGGCATGTGGGCCCGAGGACATGCAATATGGAATATGAAGCCCACTGTGACATGGAACATGGGATCCAGTACCAAAGACGCTCTCTCCTGTCAGATTAAAAACGACGTTCCTGGGGGTGTAATCCTGAACAAGTGTAATATGAAACGATTAAATGCGTGCATGCTTAGGTGGGCACATGCCTTTTGCGAGGCTTTACCAACTCACGTCAACACCTGTGTCTCGCTCACTTCCCCAGCACCCAAAGGCATGCATGCATACATCTAAGAGACTGCGGTGCTGTGACAAGCTGTCTGCCCTTTTAGAATCTATTCACGCATTCATGTCGTTCCCCTGCTTTCGGCGGGGACCGGAGCATATGGGCACACATGGTGTACGCAGGTATGTTCAGCAGAGGTACAAATCACAGAAGACAGTGAGCATTAATACCTGAACGCATGTTCAACTCTTTGAGGGATCAGTCTCACCATAATACGTATTTCAGTGTGTTGAGAGGGCTGCAGGCTCTTCATTGTAAGCAATCAAAGCAGCTGTTTGTAAGTGGCCTTGGCCTCAAAAGACTCAGTTCTCTCACTCTATTCAGCGCACTCTGCTGTGTGTGAATGTACTCTGTTTTCTTAATCCAGCAGCACATGCCAGATACTTTCTTCTGAATAGTCCTGCTTACAAAAGGATACAGCACCTACATTTCCTTGTTTATGCTTTTGAACAGGAGAAGGTGCTATGGCATTTTAACAGGAGTTCTTTTATTCTGTGAGAGCTTGGGTTAGCTCAGGAACCTGAAAAGCTCAGTGAGACATCATAGTGACTCAGGCCTTGGGTGCTGGTTACAGTCTGTATTTAAGTGCACATCCACGGGCACTCTGTGTGTGCATGTACATATATTTATGTGAGTATAACCGTATGAATCACACTGTTGTGTAACTGCTGGGAGAAAACGCCTGTTTTTAAAAACTCATCCGCTGAGTGCCCTGAAAATAATTAAAATACATTTTCTGAAGATGGAGTCTTTATTTTCCATTACTTCCTCAGTTTAAGTCAGGGATCATGTGGCTTTTAACAAATACTAAAACCCTGCACTCCTGCTTTGTAAAATCCTGCTTAATAGACGTTGTACTGCAGGAAAAAATCTGGAGCTAAACAAGTTTGAACCTGCTTTAATCATTCAGACAGTACTTGTTAGGAGTTAACTTTATTGGTGATTTTGGCCTTTTCATGGCATTGACAATAAAAACCTGTTAAAACAAAACAAAAAAAAAAATGCTGGCAAAAGTAAAATATGCAGCTGGTGGTTTTACCTTTTCACTGGTAGTGATGACCTGGCTGCAACCCGGTGTAACTGTCTGGCTCAAATAATGTCACTTTGACATGTTTTAACCTTTTAAACTCGTACCTGGAGTTGCCCTTTAAGTAGCTCTTAAAGTTGAAATAACAATGTTGTCCACACTTTCAACAATATAGCTCAGTAACTTGCAACTCTGCAGGTCATGATTCACACACAGTGACAAATTAAATGGTAGAGATCAGGGTTCTGGATGTGAGCGTGGTGCAGCTGATCAGAGGTCACCTCCTGTCATTGACCAACAATATTAATATTTGCTTCTTTTCTTTTGAACTGTAACTATGATCATTCCTTAATTTAAACAAAACTGCAGATACTCTGCAGAGGCAGGCCTATTGTAGGATTCATTTGTAACAGAAATATTCTCCATGTGCTCTATCATATTTTACTGCAAGTGAAATGTTTGTATAATCTTTTATTGCAGCACCATATGACATTGCTGCTGCCCTGTGTTAACCATGCTTCTCCAAAATGTCGGCTTTTCTTGAGCTACAATCAGCTACATAAACTGCCCTTATTTCAGCCTTGTGGCAATGCATTTACAATATCAGGCAATACAGTCGATTTTTAAATGGTTCATGCAGCTTAAATGCCGGAGGATTTTCTCAAGCCATAATGGAATGCTTAAGTTTATCTGACACATTCAAAGATAGGTTGACAATTTTTCAGGTTTGTCTGAAAACGGCAGCCAGGTGCTCACATGAACACTGAAACAGGTTTTGCTTGCTGTAATCATTCCTCCTGTTCATACTGGCAATTAAAGGATTTCTTTCTAATGAGCTTGCAGTATAACAGATGGGGGACAAAATCCACAGTCTTCATTCTGTGCACAAGTTGTACTGTATTCAAAAGTTTATCTGAAGTTAATGTATGGCTTCATCAGTCAAGTTAATATCTCCAACCTTACAGCCATTTTAGTATGAAATGAATTCTTTGTGTTCCCCTGCATAGTGTTCCTGTGCTGAGTTGGGTGAACACTTGAATGTGAAGTCATATGAGCGCCTGCCTGTACAAATGACCAGATTTGGAGATGCATGGTTTTCAATGGACAGCAACAAAATTAGTCTAAATATCTAACACACAATTTTATTGGCAGATCATTTCTAATATCATCATTTCCAATATTGTCCCTTTAATGGGAGGTCTGCATGGCACACAGCACTTCAGATGATTTCACTGATTAACTAGCCTTCAGCCAGAAAAAGCTCTTGATTCAGCCATGATTCTAATGACAACTTGCATACTCCCCAGCACTCATTGGCCCATTGCTTTTTACACCATTATTGATTCAGACATGACCCCATGTTCCAGCTACAATAAAAGTCTATTAACATTACTAATTCTGTCATGTTTGTCATTTTAACACAATGAAAAGATTTAATCGAGTAGCAGATTAGCGCTACACCAGTTTTGAAGTTTGTGCCTAATAGGTTAGATTATTGATATGTGTCCTAAATTGAAAAAATATAAACAGCAAATCAGTAGCTACACAGTGTTTTGCATGAAGTCTGTGGTATTTGCATTTTAATTGGCTGGCAGAGCTAATGATAAAAGACTGTAATTTAGCATATGACTGGGAACCCAGGCAAAGCAATTAGTATTCTCTAAATGTCATGTCTCTGTATCTGGATGCATAATACACCAAATTTATTAGCCACTCTGAGGTCTCACAGAGGGACTGTTACACAATGTAGTCATACCTTGGGTACCTGTGCTCTACCAAAGCTCCTTCAATTGAGGGATATATCACTTCAAGCAAAAACCAACAATCCCAAATGTTTCCGTTTCCACAGGCTAAATATTCCCACAGGGAGTGTGAAGAGTGCATAAGAGTCATCTTTTATTTTCTCACCTAGCAAGCTCTAATGCACACACACCTGAGACAGAATATGACAACACAAAGTACAGCGGTGGCAGCATTTCCCTAAAAGGAATTATTTACAAAAAGAAGAGCTGTCCAAATATTCATTTATACATTATCTTTCACCAAAAACATCATTATTAATGGAAGAGTAAACAAGTTTAAAACCTCTATGAAGGCTCTCCTCGCATTTACTTAGGATTTACTCATTGAGGCATTGATGTGAGATTAGTTCTGATGGCACATTTTAATGCTATGGGAAAGGGAATTAATAATTTAAAACCTGTCATAATTACAAACAGCGGCTCAGATGATTGGCTTCAAGCTTTCATTTGATCAAACTTCTTGGCCTTGCTTCCATGTTGATAAATGAGAAGTTATACATCAAAGTGGGCAGAGAGACAGAAAAGAAAGAAGTACAAAGTGCCTCAATGGGGCCATGGAACGTAGTACAGGTGGTTTCAGTTCATTAGACAATGACATATTGAGAGAAAATCTTCAATGCGTTACCTTCTAATGCTGTTAAGGGTCTATTATTAGCTCATTTATTAACGCTTGGAGGGGAGGTAAACAAGATCAGAGTGTCATGAGTTTAAATAACACTCCCAGTCATCCCAAAGGTAATTACACAGAGGTCAATGAGGAGAGGATGACCCCACCCCCCCACAAATAAAAAGAATATAAAAAAAATAAATAAATGGGCATCAGCAATCAATATTTCACGCTAACACACAAACACAGACACACATTCACACACTCACACACTTGTATGCGTCGTCCCTGCCAGGGAACGAGTGGCTCATCTGTACACTCCTCCAGACTGCTCAAACAGAACACAAGGCCCAAATTACATTTTAATGGCCTTTCTCTCTTATTAGCACCGTGGCGTCTTTGAGTGCGTGAGAGCAAAATGAAGCTTTCAACCTTTCCCATTCCTTTGTCATTTTGCCTGATGTGATCAAGGTTTCCTGGCAATGCACCTGCAGCCTTTTGCTCATACGCTGGAATTCTGCATTATGCCAAAGAACTGTTTAGTCTAATGGTTAACCACATTAAACCTACAGTATGTGTGAAATAGTTGCCTCACTTCATGATTCTCAGATACATTTTCACATGTGTAATGACTGTAAAATGCTTATGCAATTGTGGCTTTAATGTTGAAATGTATTGTTTTTAGTGTATTTAGTTCTGTTTCCCAAAATTTGGGAAATATTTACATAAATCTCAGCCACATCAGGAAGAAGACTGCCTCAATCCGCATTACCTGTTGTTCATATTAATAAGCTTATATTCAATACATTTAACAAATTTGAAGTAAATTTGAACATTGATGCATTCACGTACTGTTGTACTTGCTGATTATATTTGAACAATGACGCGTTCACATACTGTGATGATGCTCACACTGAATAGCCTTGAAACGGTGATGCATTCACTTACTGATCGATGTACTGAACTGCATGTGAATGGTGATGTGAAGTGGACAAACTATGTCTATGAATCTACTGAACTGAACGAAACAATTCAAATCATTGTGAATACACTTTAAAGTGGGGAGTGACTTTTCATGTTCCTTTTTCAAAACTGCATTACTCTTTACTCGAGTATGTTTTTGAGCCAGTAATTCACCTTTTGCTTTGCTGCATTTCTACCTTCGTTACCATCAGTCTACTTCAAATTCAGGGATTGAGCGTAGGGGGGAGAGAAAGTGAGGAGCACCTCTGCTGCACATGCCAAGCTGTCAGCTGCTTGGAAGAAAATGAAGCACCACTTGTCTTTTGACCACAAAGCAATGATGAAAAAGCCAGAACAGTAGGCAGCTTCCAGCCACATCTGGCCACATGTTTTATTCCAAAATCTAAAGAAGACAACAGTTACATGATGAAGTGTTTGCTGTACCTCCTGAAAAAACTCCTTCTCTACCCTCCACAGGCACATTGATGTGAATTGCACATACTGTGGGTGCAAATGTAGTTATCCAGTTAGCTAGCTAACATTAGCTGTGTTAATCTTTGATAAATTTAATCTGTAATTGCCTTTATAGTTGTTAGTGTATCCATATTGTACTCTATTCTGGAATAGTAAAAAGAAAACAGGAAGTTGCTGTAAAAGAGCATGTATGCTCCGCAAGCCTGCTCTGTACAATTAAAGGTTAAATAACTAAAATAATAAGGAAAAATCTCTTATAGTGAACTCACATTGTGGGGGAAATGAAAAAATAACTACTTTTTGCTCAAGATTTTTGCAGGCCCATAATTCAGTTTCCATTTGGCAGATTTATCACCTCTTCATACCCCACACAGACTTATTTTTGGGTTGTTGAAAAACACTAACACTAATGTGTTCAAGGATTCACCAAAAACCAGCAAGTTTTAGATTCTGCAGGCAGTAGCTTGACCGAAAATGTTTTCACATGGGAGTAAGTTTGCCTTAAAGGCTTCGGCTCTCTCTCAAGCTATGATACCAAACAGCCCTTCACGCCTGGCTGATTCTGGTACTCCGTGACTCTGATGCTGTGTACTGGAAAGAGGTGAAATCTGAGATGAGCCAAAAATGGTGTGTGGTTAGACACATTTTTTAAAAGAAAAGCCACCTCGGCCTGAATCTTCTCTTATCCTCTTTTTCATTTACTTTTTAAAATCATCTGCTCCTCACGGGGTTAATACACCCTGTGACATTAGGAGTGCTTTTAAAACTCACACACACATTTAAGCTCTCTCGCCACTTGTTGTTCCAATACCCTGCTAAGCTCTTTGGTCCCCACTGTGCTTGGTATTAACTCAGTGAGAGTGTGTCTGATAAACAGGATCAGAGATTTCAAGTCAGCTACACAGTTGGCATTTACTTTAAAGTTGAAAACAGTGCACGCTTTTATATACTGTTCTCCAACAAAGTCCAATTTCTTCATCTTTTGGATTAAAAACCTTAATCCAAACCACCTGAATGTACTGTTACAGATAATATAACTGCAATTAAGAGTATTTTTAAAACTGAGAAGTAAGTTATGGCTATGCTGGGTGTCATTGAGAATTACCACGCAGGGTTTTTCCAGCCCTGGAGTATGTAGGAGGACAAGTGACAAAGCAAGATAATGAATGAGAAACATACTGTGTAAATGATGAGCGTAAATGATGAATGATCCACCCTATCTGTTGTGCTTAATTGGACCCAGTGAACCAATGACATTGATTTGTTAAAGATCTCACCTTTGACCTCAGTGTGGGCTGCATCTTAGATAATTATTTATTCTTATGGCACCTACACATTCTTTTCCTGTCTCCACTTCAAGAAGTCCCTTATGAAGAGTCGTTTTTGACTCTTTCTGTTTTTCATAATCTGGCTTTTCAACTCAAAATTTTACTGATTTGTGCTGTTTTGTGCATCAAAATGAGACCGTACCCACCCCTTTGACAGGCATCATTATTGGGAGCTTTAGAGGATTCAGGATCAAGACAAAGAAGAGCAAAAAGAGTGACATCAGAGCAGGGAAAGAAAAACAAAGAAGAAAAGTACTGAGGATTGCAAATCCATCTTCTTGTGTTCCTTTCATTCAGCCCTCACATGCCATTCCAATGTTACCGCCATGACTGGTGTTAAGGAGAAAGAGTAATGCTTATGACGACAGGAGGAATATTTTCACCCCCTCTGTCACCAGCAATCAGCGGAGAGAAGAGGGCCCTAATCAGAGAGCTGCTTGAGAGCAGAAGAGCCGCTCCTCTAATGATCCAAACTGCTTCTGATGCTCAGATGAGTAGATGTGTTTGGCATTTCAGTGGAGAAGTTTACTTCACTGAGCAGGACTGAATGAGCTGTGAGTGTTTTAAACTTTTATTTCTTACATTGACTGAGTTTGGTCACAGGAAAACTTAAATGGCCTCTTAAAGCAGGCTGGAAAAATGACTTTCAGCTGCTGAAAGTGTAATTCCTTAGATGCATTTCATGTTAAATGATGTTGATAGTGTGCAAATTCTAAACTGCTGGTGTGATCCCAACTCCCTGCAGCAGAATGCTACTCAAAACAAGAGTCAGAGTCTGCAGCCATGCTTGCGGCCTTGTGAGGTGATATGGAGGTTCAATCCGGCACAACCATGACGCGTTCTGGTTGCAATGTGGTTTTGTTCCGTTCACCAAATGGCTTTAAACCCCACTGGGAGCTTTTCAATTTATGGGTTAAGCACAGCAATACTTTGAGCCCAATGCTAATGTCAGCATGCTAACATGTTTACAATGACAGGCAGGCATAATGTTAACTATGTTCCCTACCTCAGTTTAGCCAGTTTGCATGCAACATGTGCTAACTAGCACTACAGACTGACTACAGACTCATTAGTTTTACAAGAATTTGGTCATAGACAAAAGTACTGGACGAATATAAAAATATCCTGATGATAGTGGCAAATAAAAAATTAAGGCACCACGGAGTTATTACTCTTCATTCTGAGTCGTTAGGCTTCATCCTCTGGAGACCCTGAATGTCTGTACAGAACTGCACAGAACTCCATCCAACAGTTGTGATGAAGTTGACATATTTCAGTCTGGACCGACTGTTCCTACAGACACACTAGATTTCATAGTAATAGGAAATAAAAATGCTGATACAAACAAATGAAACTAATTATAATTCATGATCAATCCAAACGTTACGAGATTATTCTCCAACAATGTGTGTAGGTTAAAATGATCAGTGTGGACTACAGTGTTGTGTCTGCTATGGAAATTTTATTATAATTAACAATTCATGTGTTCTGATTACATTAGCATATATACATTGTATTGTTTCTTCCTGCTTATTCATCTCCATTTCTCAGTATTACCAGGCCTTAAAATGCATTTATGCTATGAATATATTTAATTTAAAATATGATTACTGCTAGATTTTCACTTTCGATCTTCAAACTTGCCTGAAAGTTCTGCTATGAATGCCATCCTGCCCTCTCCACCCAACCTACTTCAATCATTGGTGTCTACAGCTTGTACTCAACCTCAGGGCAAAGATCAGCACAGCCAAATCCTCAACTAAACCACTCCATAAAGATCTCTGATCAGTGGCAAATTGGAAAAAAGACAGAGCACACCACTGGGAATGTTGACCAACATCTTGGAATGATTTTGGACAAAGTCAGGAAAGCTTAGTGAAAGGTAGGGTATTATATGACAATGGATTCAGGATTTTTTTTTTTGCAATCTATTTTATTTATAGTAATAAAGCAGAAAAAACAGTTTGCTAATCAGTGTCAACTGAAACTGTCATCACTTCTTCACAGCTGTCAGGTACAGTGCTTTGCCTCAGGACATTAGAGGAGTTTGTTGTATCTGGATATTTAATGCTTTAATCAGGAAAGGTTGATGGCAGGAACTGCCACATGAACAGTGTCTCAGATATCAGAGGAGCAGATGGGAAATGTTGTCTCGTTTAGATAATTTCTTCATTTCATGGCCATCCATCGCAAAGTACAGGCTGATAAAAATCTATTTGCAAGTAAAGTGCATTTCAAGTGCTACAGAATCAATTTGTGAGTGTGTGTTTAGATGGGATAATAAAAACAGATTTCTTGATTTTATAATTACTTCATAAAATGAGAGCCATTTCATTATTTGTATTGCAATATTCTTTGTCCACTGCAGACGTGTTCTGCACAGAGGTCATGCAGCATTCCCAGTATGAGAGACGTCTTCTCAAAGCCTCTTGAATCACTTGGTAAGCTGTTGTAAGCTCGCAACGAGGAGAGACTCTTTAAAAATGTATTTCTAAAGACCCCCTGAAAATCTTGTTTTTGCTCACCTTTAACTGTTCAGCTCCCTGCAGTGAAATACAGCTGGGCTCCAGGACCTGCAGACATCACTCTTAGGTGTAGTTACAGGTGCAGCAGAGCATATATCTGATCACACTCAGATGGCAGTGAGCTGATTTGTGCCTGAAGTCTGCAGTGTTGAGGGTGAAGTGAAAGGGAGCCAAGACTGTTCCCTGTGGGGCCCCCAGTGCTGCAGACAACCATGTTGGACTCAGAGTCCTGTATCTTTACATACTGTGGTCGGTTGGTGAGTGAGTCCATGATCCATGCTGTGAGGTGGTGCTCCACCTCTGTGTGCTCCAACCTGTCCCTCAGAGGTGTGGGCTGTATGGTTTTGAAGGCACTGGAGAAATCAAAAAACATAATTCTAACAGTGCTCCCAGCCTTTCTCAGGTGAGAGAGGCATCTATGTCGGAGAAGGATGGCAGCGCCATCATCCCCAATGCCAGGTTGATATGTGCACTGCATGAATGGCTAGATGTTAAGTTAGTTGGAAGTTGCAAACAGAGCCGTCACACCGGTGTGACTTCACATGATGATGGAGAAAATCGGTTGCTGTCTCGTGATGTGGTTCTGCTCCATCATCAGTCCAAAATGGAGTATGACAAAGTCTGCTCATCAGTAAACCTCTGATATCCCAAACAAGTCTGTCTTGACTGCTAAAACCAAACAGCAATTAGCACCAGTGGACAAAATAACACATCACTCTGAGACACAAAAAATGTGATGTTTGGTTGATCCTCACTTAGTCGATGCAGCACAACTCTTGCAATCAATAGAGTAATAAAAGCATTCCATGCTTTTATTACTGGAATAACCTAGCATGAGGGGGTTCATCCCACCCCATTGCCCTGTAAATCGGTCTTCCATTCCACTGATTCCACATATGTATTCTGAACGCCACATTTTGACCCTGAAGCACTCCTCCTCCCTCCCCACCCCGCTAATCGATGAGTGACTGCTCCGCACTTGTTTAACCTGCCTGACTCTCCCTCTTGAGTGTGGAGCAGGTGACACATCACATTAATAAATAAATAAGCAGGGGGGAGTGGAGCAGTCATCACAGTGCCAATGATGAGACAATTATCTCATGGAAAACAACACTCTGCCATCACCTGCCACAATCGAAGGAATCAATATGGCTTGGAGGGGAGATGCAAGAGCGAGGGTGGCGTGGGGAGGGGGGATGTTGCGGGTGGATGGAGGAAGACAGAGGTGAGGCAGAGGAAAGGGCGAGAGGAGAATAGCAACAGGGAAACATAAACATAGATGTAGAGCACTTTCAGGAGATATAACAGACCCTCTTGCAGTCGTATTGCAAGTCACAGTAAACAAACAAGTTGGGACAGGAGCACTTTCAAGACCGTCAGCATTAAAAAACTACAGTTCCCATGATTTAACTATCATCAGTATTTTTCTATTAGCAATGAGTGTGACAAGTGTTGTGTTTACAGCTTGTTTCCACTGAGTTGCCAAAAAAGTTATTGCTGGTTTAGCAGTGTTGCATTATGTGTTTTATCTGTCGTTGTAACTGTTGGTCCCTTACCCGTGATATTCATCCATTCATCTCTTTTGCTTTCCAGATGTAATCTCTCCTCTGTCCCTGTCCATTCTCATATGACCAGTCGACAGGCCTCAGTCTGTCATGTTGCTGGCATTTAAACCTCAGCGGACTTGGACTTTTAGGAAATGCAGCAGGCTGCTAAAAATATAAATATTAGATGAACAGGTATTCTACATTGTTAAGGAAAATACAATCTGCTGTCTTGGCTTAAACGAAGCTGGATGCATTTGAGAATGATTATGCTGCACAGACGGATTTTGTCTCATTACAAACATCAGCGTGGTTTTGATGTTCAGGCTTCATTTTGGCTCTATGGAGGCGGTGGCTAGGAGGTACCACTTTAAATCGGAGGGAGGGTTTGAGCTGAATTTAATTCCTTAATTAAGAACTGAAAATCAAATCTTGAACAGCTGTTGAGCAATAGTAGCTATTGCATTTGAAGGAGCATTTTTACTTACTTTGAGCCCACTAGCAGACATTTACTGATCCCATATAAAGCAGAACATGTCACGTTTTGGGTAAATAGCTATAGCTTTAAAGAAGAAATATGTCTTTCTTATTTTGAAACATCCTGTACCCTTTCACTTGTAATATTACTCAGCTGACCCTGCACCCCTGCTGCAGCAAGACTTTATTAGGTGTCTGTTTTTCTGTCTGGTTGTTGGAAACATAACCATTATTTTCACACAGCAAGCAGAACTCCAGGATATAACCGCCTACTGCGGTTGCTATGTGACACAACAGTAAGACCTCTAATACACATGCAGACATAAGAGTGCACTACTATACATTGGGTATAGACGGGAAGATTTCCAAAGAGCAGAGGCGTGACAGGCAGAAATGGATCAGAGAGGAGAAAGATGGGAGACTGAAACATTGACGGACAAAGATAATGAGGGAATCAGAGGTGGTCAGTGCCTATAGATGTTTAATCCAGTTTTGATGAAGATGGAGGGACATGTTTGCAGGTTTCTGTTTGTTATAAATGGCGTCAAGTTGGCAGCAGCACTTTGCAAGGGGCCCTTTTATGAATTAGAGGCCATTTTTCCTCCTTTATTCTTTCATCCTGGGAATTTGGCCATGATGAAGGGAAAGCAGCCCGGTGGTTACATTGTCCTCTTTGACTGCTGATTCCAATATATTTTCATGAACTCGTAATATGTGTCTTGCTTCCAGCGGGCTCTTAGGAGGCATTCAATAGCGATTAGGTGAAGTGTTCAACATAGAGTGCATATTTCAGACCAGAAGAGAGTTAAAGTATGTGTGCATTTTCTGCTTAGACTGTTACTATTACTAGTTTTTTTTGCAATATTGCACCGCAAAGATGAGAACTGACAACATCGAGTGTCTTTGCCTATTAGTTTGGCACTTACATACAGTTTATTCAAGTCAAGTATATGAGGGTTACTGCTAGTTTACTCAACATTGTGTTTCTGTCAGTGCGTCTCTGTTCCTCACTCACTGATGATTGTGAAATAAAAGAAGACAGACGGATCCACGCTGACAAGGGCAGAATACTAAAGTTTGACAGTAGAAGGTTAAACTTTAAAGACCTCATGGTTGTCAGTGTGCTTTTATTGTTAATTTGATATTGATAACAGCTTAAATAAAGGCTGCAGACTCGGCACTTGAGTTTGTCTTCTCAAAGTCAGGCTGATGAGCCGTGAGGACTTGTCATTGTAATGAGCAAGCCTCATTATGAACCAAATCACCCTGTTCTCTCAGGAATTCAGCATGAAGAGCACTCTTTTAGGTAATTAATCCAGTATAGTGCTTTATAAATACTGTTACTGCTGTCTGTACACACACATTATTGTACTGGGCTCCATTATCTCAATGAATGGTCAAGATATGCTAAATGAGAAAAACACAGCTTCTGTAGGTATTACCACTAGAAGACTTCTTGGACTTTCATGTCAGTTACTGTTGTGTAACTTAAATTAATGAATTATAGGCATAAACGCTCAAATGGATAGACTGAAGAAAGTTTTCTTCTACAAGAGGGCACCCTTGACAAAAATAGGGACACGGAGCATCATTCATTGTTTTAAAAACATGTACTCCAAGAAGAATGCAAAGTATTGAAGTGTCAAGCAGGAGAGCTGTCACTTTCCAAACATCCATTTTAACTTCTCCCCTGCGACACCAATTCGGGCTATCATTCAAGCTGTCTTGTTTTGTTTACTCCTCCATGCTTGCCAGTTCAAATGACAAACAAGTGATATGCTGGGAAAGGAACGCTCAAAAAAATCTCTGCTCTGGGAAAGCTGTCATCCAGAGTGCTGATGTGAAAGTAAAGCAGGACAGAGGGGATTGTTACATGCAACGATAAAAGATGCATTTACTCTTAAAATCAATGTTTAATGTGTCAGAACTACGGCCACTCTGACTCGACTTTGGATTTAATTATTAACAGAACAGCGCCGCTGACAGCTCAACTTGCTGACAGATGCAGGGAGGAAAAGGCAGACGTGGAGTGACAGGATTTTAAAGTCATAGCATACGAGTTATCTGATCTGATGCAAAACGTGTGTTTGGAAAGGGACGCACACCAGAGTGTGTTTAGATGGGGTTGATGACTGTGCTTGATGTGGTGGCATCTCCACACCTGCGCTGCCATCTGTGCCCCTGCACCCCCTGTGACCGCTGTGCCTCCTGGCACACAACAAGTGTCGCACAGAAACCTTGATGAACACATCTCACTCTGCTGTCCTCTGGATGGCACGCACAAAGACTTTGGGTTTTCCCGTGCTTTAAATTAACCAGAAGCAAAAACAACTTTAAGGAATAGATTGGCATTTTGGGAAATATACTCATTGGTTTTCTTGGCAAGGGTTAGCTGAGAAGGTAGATGCCACTCTCATGTCTGTGCAGCAAATGTGGAGTGGCAGCCAGTAGTCCTTAGCTTAGTTCAGCTTGGAAAAAAGACAAAACAGGGAAGAGGCTGGCCTGGGACTGTCTAAAGGGAACAAAACCCACCTATAAACATCTCTAAACCTCACCAAATAACACATATTTTGTTGGCTTACAGTAATTTGTGCAAGAACTGAAGTGTAAAAATGACAATTTGCTCTTTCTTTTTATGTGTAAGACTATTTCTTGGCCAGGAGCAGTTTCCAAGCAACCAGCAGAGACTCCAGGGAACTACAGGTCTTTTACACATCGGTTTTTGTATGCATTAAAGAAATGAGGTTTAAAGTATTAATTGCTGAGATTTACAGGTGCTTGTAGGTGGACTTTGTTACCTTTGAACAGAGCAAGGCTAGCTGTTTTTGCCTGTTTCCAGTTGTTATGCTAAGCTACGCTACCTATACCTGTACCTTTAACACAGAGCTTGTTGTAAAGCTTAACAACACATATACCCATAAAAACACTTGTGTACATAAGATACATATATGATCTTGACCACTCATACAGATACTGATCTGAGAAAAGGGATTATACAGATAAAGAGATCTAGAAAATGGAAGGACAAAAGAAAAAAAATGATGCAGGGAAAGAAAAGAAAGAATAGACAGAAGAGAAGCCATGAAACAAAAAAAGAAAGGAAGAAACAAGGAGCAAAGCAAGGAAAGAAAAAAGAAAAAGAAGCATATTGCGCTGGATTGAGGATATTTTCTCTGAAAGTGGTAAAAACCACCCCAGGCCCACAGAAGACATGATTAATTAGACAAACACACTGCAGTCACATGCACGCATGCGGATCTACCCAGTGACAATGCAAGAGTCTCAAACAGAGCCACCTCTGTCGCTACTAGCTGCACCGTCTCCTCAGTGCGGCACGGTGTCCTCCATGCCTGCATTGAGGAACGTGGAGGGACATGGCTGGAGCGTTTAGTGCACTGCTCACATCTCCAATAGCAAAGAGAGCCACCAGAGAGGGCTGCCACCCCCTGAGGGGCACTATGCACCTCCTAAGTGGATCACTCTGCATTGTCACAACGTTTTCATAAAGCTCAGAGGGACGGGGCTGTGTACTCCTTTCATCACCAGCAAACCTAAATGAGCTTTGTCAGGCTCGCTAATGCGCGCTGGTGGCTCTGCAACTTTTGCTGAGTGTCTGCACACGTTTATTTGTGAGTGTATAATTCCTTTACTCGATGTGCACACTCTATGAGGACTGGGGGGAAAAGTCTTAAAACATTCACCTCGATCCAGTACTTACACATGAGGCTATCCTCGTTACCAACGGGTTCACCCCCCGCTGTTTGTTTGCAGTGTGGTTCACAGTGTGGTCGGAGCTGGTCAAGGGCAGAGTTGTACGCTAACTCAGCAGGTCAGCGGCTCTAATTGCTGGCGGTCATTGGTTAAATGTCCCCCCCGCTTCCCTCTCACACTGAGAGGGGACATTATGATGATGAGGGTGAAAGACGGAGGAGACGGAGGAATCAGGGAGGGGAAAAAAAGATGAACCAGCGATGAGGTTAAAGTGAGGCAGAGGAGGAGGAGGTTAATCACAGAGGCATTGAGCACTTTAAGACAGCCTATCAGAGTGAAAACGGAGGTGATGATGAGTGAATCATGAGAAAGATGATGATGGTTTATAAACCAGTGGGTCACAGGTTCACATGTCCTGCAGAATCACCATTTTGGAAGGCATTATATCCTCTCTCTCTGAAAGCATCAGCTAAACATAAGATCACAAAGCCTGATGAAGATGAGGAAGGACGTAAAAAGGTTTGGATGGTAACTGACGAAGGCTGATTATGAGGGATATGACAGGCTGACTGAAAATACTGAGGGTAATTATAATGATAGCTCCGATGCTTTCACTTTTAACCACTTGGAAATGTCTGCTTTTTGAGGTTTCCTGAGGTTAACGCAAATCTCTCTGATTGAGTGCATTACTCTCTGGCAGGCTTTGCATTAAACCACCTTTTTTTTCCCTATTCTAATCTGCAGCCTCATTACAATATGAATGTGTTAAAAGAAGCCCGTGTGGATCTTTGCTGGGTGTGTCAGCTTCTCCAAAAGAGGCTGAAGCAGCAGAGGTACAGGAAGAGGGAGCAAGGGAGGGGAGAAGTTACAACAACAACGCAGGGATAATAAGGGATAACGATGTGTGGCTTTGATGTCTTGTACCTGTGCCTGAGATGGCACATATAAATCCCACTGCAACATGTTTATGCATACTGTCTCCCTATTATGTGTAATTACTTATTAAAATAAAGCTGCAAGTGGCGATTCCAGGTTCAAGCCCATTTTTGTTCAACAGAAGGAAGCAGCTCAAAGCAGCCCGGCTAAAATGAAAACCAGAAGCAGTAACTTGTGTCTTTCAGGCTTCACAAAGTTGAGCAAAGTCACTTCAGCTAGTTTAATTCTGTTTAAAGAAGGAGCGAGACCAATCACACACTTGTTTCATCATCACAAAGCCTGCAGCATTTCAATAATGATGCACTCAAAGTTCCACCATTTGCACCCCCTTCACTGGGTTTGAATGAAAATCGCTGTGTCTGTTCAGGAGATAGCACGGGATGTCTCCAGAGAGCATAATCAGGATTGCTCAAAGGCAGCTTCAGCAAATATGTGACAGGCCACGCCCACTTGCACCAATCAACATGGCACTTCAGATTTTGGTCAATACCCCCAGAGCATGCACACTAAAATTGGTGAAAGTGTGTCCACTTGGTTTTGAGGTACACATTTTTGCTATGTGTGGTGCCCCCTATGGGTTGGGTTCAAAATGCTTTAGTAGGCCTAATCCCAATCATAGCCTGAAGATATGTGTCAAGATTTACGATGACTGGGCAAGACCTATATCACTTATATTAGAATTGTGTGTGTCAGTCCCACCATGTGGTTTACCCAATTTAGCATTGATACAGTCATCAAGTTCAATTCATATCACTGTTTTTTATGGTCCAAGAGGTTTTTTTGTAGGGCACAGTGATCTGGACTTATGTGTCCAATTTCAAGTTAATCGGATTTATGGTGTGAGGGGCGTGACCTCTCCAAAATTGAATTTTTGGGCTTTAATGAGAGTGCCACCATCAGGCCGATTGGGCTCATATTTCTGGGTAAGCACTTCCAGTTATTGGGCCGAGTTTCATGTTTCAAGCTCTTTCCAGCTCGCAGCGATTTGAGCCATTGTGCCAGAATTTTTTTTTTTTTTTTTTGAGAAATAAAAAATAATAATCCGGCACAAACCCAATATTTTGTATATTTTGTCATTGAACTTTAAGTGTTATCTTTTTCCATATGCACTTCATCTGCCTCTGTCTGTCTGTCCCACCCACCCCCACCCCCACCCCACACACACACTCTACCTCACTCTTTCACTGCCTCCCTGATATCCATCTCTGCAGAATCTCTCCTGGTAGGTAGTTAAGAGTTAATCCCCCTGGAGTCTGGGTCTGATCGTGCCCACCACACCGCATCCTCAACCCGTTGGCGTAGCTTTGCATCCTTCACGTGAAGTTACACACACATGGGCACGCACACACACACAGGCGCACTGCTCCTCCTTTGATCTACCTTTTTGAACACAAATTTCATACTCACCTTTCCGTCCTATCATCCAAATCCTCTAAATCCCATTCTGCCCCTCTCTCTGGCCTATTATGGTTTACGTACCCCCTTTCCCTCTTCTACTTGCTATGCCCTGATCTGACCTTAAAATCACAGCTGAACTTACTATTTAAAACCTTAAAAATGTCTTGAATGTAGTTATTAGAGATCTTTTCTCCAGAGTCAGTGACAGGATTATTGGTGCTGCATGCCCACACTTGGATTAATATAGAACAGGGTTAGTCCTGTAGCACTGGATTGTGTCTGCTTTATTAGTATTGAACCACAATGTGTGTTTTATCTGCTTTATTAGATACAATTGGACTTAACAATTAATATCCTGTTTTGATTCTCCTTTCTGTAAATTGTCCATTGCATTTAGACTGTGAAGCATCATTTTATTTCTTTATTGTGTCATTATTCTTTTATTATATGGTTCTGGATCATAAATCCCACATCTGGTGCAGCTCTAGCCAGTGTACTGCTATAACTGTAAAAACACTTTCCTGCCAAGTTGAGCCATAGTTTTCAACCATGTGTAGTTTCAAACTCTCCTTCCCTTGTCATCTGTTCTTTGTCAATTGATTTTCTGCTGTTAGTGCACCTTCCCCTTGATTTAAGTGGACAAACCTTGGACCGCCATCATAATCATGATAATCATGATCATCATTATCATGTCCCTCACTCTCCAACCATACCTGCCTCTTCCCTCCTCCTCCCCTCCACCCGTAATCCTGCAGCTTTCAATTTATGACTGTCAACCTCAGGGAGAAAGCAACAACAGAAGGAGGAATATGGGAAGAAAACTTAGACAGCCAATCCCACGTCAGGAGTGGTGCAGATCTAAATATAGAACAAAGATCTTTGTGTACAAAGGGTTTAACTTTTGCAAACAGGACTCCTGTCACTTTCAATGATTGCATGTGTATGTAGAAATAGACACATACAGAAATGTTTGCATGCCTCCTGTCAAAGAAATCATGGGTTTTGTTTATTTATATATGCTTGTATGAGATTCTGTGTGTCCTTGCCTCTGCATGATAATGTAGGTCCTGGGTACACATGTAGAGTACGTGCATAGTGTGGTGTTTGTGTGGAAAGCTGCAGGGTGACAGGAGGAATATGATTGCAACTCTCCCTACAATGTGATTCAAAACAAAACACTGCACACCACGGATGACTTACGCCGCTTCATGTCAGCATACATATGTATTGAGGGAAAAATCATATGCAACTGCAAACACTTACAATGCCAATTTCATATAGCATGTCCAAGCTTTGGGCTTAAGATATACATGAATTCCCAAAATAACAGTTTCAGCCACACTTCGGCACCTCAGATGGGGTTCTAATATCATTTCTCATTTAATCTCTTTATCTTTACGCAACAACATTGTGGCTAACTCTTGACAATACATGCATGCACAGTTACACATAAATGCACCAGAAGACAAAGAGCAGAGGGTATAAAACAATAATGGGCAGGTGCAGAGTCACAGTGTACTGTCACATAGCTTGTGTTAGTCCATAACTACACTACGCCTCATCTACACAAGCACACAAACACACACCCATACACACAGCCGTTGGGTAATTTTAGCAGACAAAAGAACCAAGCTGTGTGCCGACTACCATCTTAATGCACCCTGACACAAATGAGCAGTTTTGACACAATACCATTCAATCACAATGCGTTTGTGGTTGTGTTATATCTGCCACTTGAATCAAGGCCTCTTTGCCCGTCTCTTCCTCACATTGCCAGCTCTCAGGTAGACTTCAGCACAGAGCAATCTTTAAGGACATTCAGTGTAATAACTTCAGACCACTTCAGAGAGGGGCTTGGTACCATGTGCGTGACTTTTCCATCGAGTCTGACGCCTTAAATACACAGTAAATGTGGCAGTAAAAGATCAGAAAGTGAAAGGATGGAAGAAAATGAATCTTGGTGTCACTTTAACTTTCAACTGCTGTTGTGTCAAACCTATGCAAGTGTAGGCCTACTCAGTGAATATATACAGTATATGCATAAAGAAAGCCATACATATGCAAGTATACAAACACACACACACACACACACACACACACACACACACACACACACACACACACACACACACACACACACAAGGTTTGCAGATACTTGGCTACTGACAAACTGCTTACACACCTCTCTGGGTGCCAATGCCTTGAGTCAAATTATCCAACACTTTTCACACAGGGAGCACTTACACAACTCTCTCCCCGCAGGGGCTACATTGAAGGTGTCCTTTTGCTAACAACACAATCATGGACACACACCTACAAAGGGTATACGCACACACATTCCAGAACACACACGCCCTCACACAGACAAACAGACACGCAACCGTGTGCACACCGGTGGAGTAATTACAGACATTTTAATCACTGAACTCTACTCCTGTGGGGCACAGCAGACATAGCAGGGAGTGGGCAAGAGAAGAGGCCCTTGACTGATTTCAACCTTGGCTTAATGATCGTTGTTTGAGCCTGAATGCTTTGCTGCAGCTACTATGGCAGATGCCACTTCTTTTCAGAGAGCCGTGGAAGAATCAAGGATACTCTGTGATGTGTAAAATGGGTTTAGATTGATTAAATGCAGCATTTTTCTGTTCCGGAGAATAAATAAATACATTAAGGGGCAGGGCATGGCCAATATTGTTCAGGAATTTGATGGACTCAGAACATAATAATAATTACCAATATTTGAGAGGCTTGAGGGGTATTTTTAAGTCTTGGGAATTATGACAAGCTTGAATTCAAATTGGAGCAAATGGGACATTTCATTTGTCTAATCAGTCCCACATTTTATTAAAAGCAATTGTGGGGCTTGTATTGTTTACCTCCTAATCACAGTGGATTTGTGAGTGCAATAGTTTAATCCAGCTAAAACCAAACATCCAGCTTTAACTCTTCTGCTTTTGAATACTACTGCACAAATCAAGAGACATAGTTTGGCAGAAAAAAAGAAAACCTTAATCACTTACACTAACAATATTAAAAATACATAACAGAGAGACTGCACCGCTTTCCCTTCACGCTGCATACAGCTCGAACTTTCCCCGCTCGCTTATCTAAAGTGGCATACTCGAAGTAGGAAAAACAACAGGACTGTCTTCCCGGGATCATATCACCTGAGTTTTGTTCCACATTGGTGGAGGAAGAGGAGGAGGAGGCGTACACAAAGAAAGGGAGTATGTTTTAGACTGCTGGGCCGAGCTCCCTGAGAGGACGAAGCCTCTCCTTGACCCCCCCTGTGCCTTGCAGTTCAGTAGATTAGCTGGAGCACAACAGAGGCCAGTGCTATCGCCTGCTTGCAGCCTCCTCAGCCCCACTGGCCACACAAGATATCGCTGACACACACACACACACACACAAACAAATCTGCGCACTACTTGCCGACACGCATGAGCCACCCACCGACACACACATACACACCCACACAATACCGTTGGCCCTCATTCCTGTCACTGTGCCTGAAGGTTCATTAGTGACACTGAGGCCACTTCAATAGGAGCAGCACTTTCAAAGAACTGTGCGCGCACACACACGCAAGACACACACATTAACTCAGACATGGTTTGCTGATTCTATTTATAAGTACATACATCTTTATGTCCACACTGTATGTGCCTTTCAGTTAACATGTGTACAGAGATAAAGGAGTATCTGTCTCTCTGACCCTTAATGACAGAATCCATGTGACCGCAGTCGTGCAGTATAGCTCTGGACCGGCATTAAAGCAGCAGGACTTCATACTGTAAAAACTGATGTCAGGATCAACAATTCACTACCTAATTACTTCAAGGTCAATTACAGCAGCGCTCCTCTTTGAAGTTTTCGCAATGGAACATCAAAGGTGTTTTTTTTTTTTTTTAACCTCAGGATTTCAAAGCAGCAGGATGCCATAGAGTAATGTAACAAAAAAGGAAGGATGTGAAAATGAGGGTAGACATATCTGGCTACATGATTTCATAGCGAGGACAGGCAGAGGGGAACATGAGAGAGAAACAGCAACATTTGTCATATTTCTTTTATAAGATACTGCATGGGACTAGTGGTACGTGGTGGATAAGATAAATGTCGTGTTCGTACACCGGTCCCTGATATCGTTCCCGTGAGAACAGGTTCATGTGAGGCAAATGGCATGATCCTGGCAAAAGCTAAAATACAGGCAAGAATTCAGGCTGATATTACAGCTGTGAAGGATAATTAAATAATCCTGCTGCGATATCAAATATAACACATGTTCTGTAATTACCATTTACTTTGAGTCCTTTGGCTTATTTGTCATGTTATAATGATGCCTTGCAGTTGACTTTGAAGAGTACATGCCGAACCTCTCAATTTATAATCATAATTTTAAGTCATTTTGAATAAAACCTCATTACTGAACTGTGTAAATTACTATAATTTGGAATAAGAAATTATTACCGAAGAACTATTAGGGGACTGGATTTGTTCAAGTATTTGACTTTGGACATTTCTTCTATTATTTAGATCGTAATAGCATTTGTCAAATTATTCATCAAAGTGGCCATGCTGGGACTGTTCCTGCAGCCTCAAATACAGTCAGTTTCTGGATCACCTTCTGATGGGCATTGTTATAATACCACACAGCGTAGAAAGCCTCAGCATGGTGAGTTTTGATAAAAACTGGGGAATTGGGAACAAATCACGCAGCATTTGATGACAGAGGTCACTCTCCTGGCTGAATTTCAGTGCAAAATATTGAATTCTCCTGTTTGCGGATGGCCCAAAAGTAATTGCACATCCCTGATATCTGCATGCTTATGACATTTCACATCTTATTTCGAAAGGGGCTCGGCCAAGCTTCGTGAAAAATGCTTGCATAATGTGAGCTAAAACTGGTGTCTTATAGTTCAAATATGAAGAGGAGGGCTCAGCTTTTCTTAAGAGGCACTCAATGTGCTGCACAACCCATACAATCAAAAACTATACCTAACTTATACACCACTGGAGACAGAATGGTAATTGGGTGGATTAATGAACATGAAAACCATTGATCCACTGGGTTGGAACAGCAGTCTGTGATAGGAGCAAAACAAATATTCATCCAAATGGAAGGATTAAAAATCAGACTGTGAAGAAGTGTACAGATTAACCGATAAACACTGGGAAACCTAAACAAGAATGAGAAGTATGGCTACCTTATTACACAAGAATTGATCCAAATCAAATTCTGTATGAAATGTTCAGCAGCGTCAGGAGGACAAGAGAGTGCCACTGTGTCGGAGGTGCAAGTTGGTGAAGAAAAGGGCAAGTCTAACCTCCACTCACTGTGATTTTAATGTGGAACATGGGTTAAACAAAAGAAAGTGGAATGACTTTACTTTGTCTTCAAGTCTGCAAGCCACAACTCTTTTCCCCTGAAGCATATGAAGTGTGTGCATCTCTGCACCTGATCTGCTGACTGAAACATGCATTCCATTCAGATGGGTAGCTACCTAGGGACCTTACAGGCTACCATAGTTCACTGTCAATAGCAAGTGGAAATGTAAAGCTGGTCATATGTCATTGCATGCTTCCATTGCCAGCAGCAAGGTAGGCTGCTTCTAATCACATATTATTTCAATATTATTATTACTATTATTATTATTACCATTAACTATTAAGAAGAAAAAGTGTGTTTTATGTAATTTACCCCTACACATATGTGTGCCATTCAGCGATGTGTAGAGTGTGTAAGTATGCCTTTGGGAAGATGATATTCAGAGGTTAGTTTGTGGTTGGTTGTGTATATGGTGAATCCATCTCCTTGCACCTCCCTGCATTAGCAATGCTAATGTGAGTAAGTGGTTTAGGAGTGGTGCCATGAGGAATACCAAGTCAATCTGGCCACCAGTGAATGTGTAAGAGTTGTCTGTAGTTAGATGGCTTCACGCTCATTCACACACACACTCTATCCTGAATGTCAATGAAGAACTGCCAACAACCCAGCTACTCCTTCTTCAGGGGTCACAGAGAGATAGAGGCAACTAACTGCAGGCTGTGTGTGAGTGTGTGTGTGTTTGTGTGTGTGTGTGTGTGTGTGTGTGTGTGTGTGTGTGTGAGAAAGTCTGTCTTTCTGTGCTGAGTGTATGTGTATGCATGCAATTGCTTGTTCATGCAGGTAGGTGTTTATACGCGTCTGCTTGTCTGTGTGCGTGCAGGATAGCAATATGCTCTGGTGCTGTTTTTGGTTCGCGGCTGTTAAACAGACCTGGTGGGGTGTAGCATCCTTTATAGGGTACAGACGAGTCATGAGGGAAGCCAGCAGCACGATGCTGACGTCCACCTCATGCCCTTGAGAGGGAAGCCTTCACATATCCTCACAACACGTTCCCTCTGCTCTTGCCAGCGTACCTGGAGGTGTACTGTGACACGGTCCCAGAAAGCCCAGATTGTCGCCTCTTTTTCTGACAGCCCCTGAGTTTTTCGGCATCCATCACCCCTGACCCTCCCACTGGTACTGCAAAGTATCTTCCCATAATGCAGCAGGGCAAGATGAATGAGCCTGTGTCGCAACACTCCATAGGGTGGCTGACAATCCCATGAGCCGCTGCACTTAGGCTAAGCAACTTCTAGACCGCTGTGACCTGATACTTCTAAAGTGATGTATGGGATATAAATACTGTGTGTTCTGCATATTGCCACACAGCCACAAACTTTACATAGATTTCATGGTGGGTGACTTTCATAACCCAAATTTTATTTTAAAAGGTTCCATTTTGAAAAAGGTGACTTTTGGCTTTTTTTGGGTGTACGATCTTCTATGTAATATTTAACCATTTTCATAGGTAGAAAATGTGAAAGTAGCCTTTTACAGAAATCATTGTACCACACAAAGGATTCCCACAGGGGATCAAGTCCTATACTCTTTGCATATACACACTGCATAAATTGCAGAGCAGGCAACCTCTTTTCAAAATGAAATGGAACTGGTCCATGTTTATCTACATGATTATGGTAATCTTAAGGATAAAACATCTAAATGCAGTTGTCCTTTATTCAGGTCTAACAGCTTTTTTTGTGGTGAGAGCTATCCATGCTGTAATCACCTCAATTCCCACCGTTCTGCAAGGAGACAGTGATGTGGAGGAAGAGACAGGCAGGGAGACATAGGGAAAACCTACGAGTGAGAGACAGGAAATAGACTGCCTGCGCCTTAACTTCCTTTGTCAGCTGACAGCTAATGTTTAAAATGGTGCTGCGTCGGTCTCAAACTAGTGAATTACTCTGCATCAGCTCTGCCTAATACTGCAATGCAATCCCATGTGAAAGACCTAAACGTACTGTACTGCACACCTACACAACATATAATACACTTTATCTCTGTAGATGCCTGGATCAGTCTTTTGCCACACAAGACCTATATCTCTTACACCCCCTATATACTCAGCGCCACCGTATATCTACACATTTACATGGCCACTGCCATATGCACTGACCTTCTCTCACCATGTACGTTGTAAGTACAAGTGATTGCTCGATACAGCGACATGGCTGTCAGGAGGAGTCGGGGAGGTCACCAGTCTGCATGCATTATTTAACAGGGAGGCGGAGAGCAGGTCAGGGCCTGGTGGAGGAAGACCTGACGCTCTGTGAGGCTCGGCTCAGTTCCAGCAGTCGCCCTCCTCTGGCCAGAATATGAAATGTGGGCGGAAATTATCCACTGAGTCGCTCCCTTGTGGAAACAAAAATGGACGGTTTTAAAGAGTCTAAAGTAAGTCTAGATTTGCATCTCAGCTCTGTTGGAGAAGACTCTATGTCATCATATATTAAAAATGCATCAGTAAAAATGTAAATCATCAAAATTTTAATTAAATTTGATATTGCTCCATATGTGTTGTGAATAATTTAATTTGACTGTAAATGTTCAAAAGCTTATGCAAATAGATAGATAGCTAGACGTAGCTTAGCTTAGCAAGACTTCAGCAGATCCAGCAGAGCAACCCTGTCACCTACACATAACGTTTGCATACAACTCATTTGCAACAGCAAATATATTTTGATCGAAACAAAATGCTAGATTACATTTTTAATTAACATCACAGCAACATGTTTCAAACAAGTTGTGACAGGAGCAACAAAAGACTGGGAAAGATGATGAATGCTCCAAAAACACCTGTTTGGAACATTCCACAGGTAAACATGTTCATTGGAAACAGGTGATAGTATCATGATTGGGTATGAAAAGGGTATCCTCGAGAGGCTCAGTCGCTCATAAGCAAGGATGGAGCGAGGTTCACCACCTTGTGAACACATGATTGTATAAAGGATGTTACTACATGGGCTCAGGCACACTTCATAAAACTGTTGTCGGTAAGCAGAGTCCGTTCACAGACAATTGAAATCTGGTTTTAATTACGCTTGATGCAGTCCTAACTTTTTGAAATCGTGGAAAGCTTTCATTAAAGCTCTAGAAAAAGGCTGTAAGTGGACATCGACTTGGGACTGTTTTGTCCAAGGTCAAAAATGAACTTTCATGCTTACCTTTGCATCTAATATTAGTTTGTTTGCTTACAATTTCCTTGCAATATGCTTGTGTAAAGCAAGCAAAGCATGAAGCAAACCATGCTCCAGTCTCCTGTTTGCACACTGAGTAGAAGTAGTAGTAGTAGTAGTAGTAGTAGTAGTGGTAGTACTAGTAGTAGTAAAGTAGATTTAGTATCAAGTTACTGTCTAATAAATGAAAATGTGTTATCAGTGCTTACACACAATGTGTGCATGTAATATCCTGTTTGTTTTGACATTCCCCATCAAAGAGATGATGGCAGCTGATCAACAAGAGAAGAGGGGGGCTAAAAATCACACTCACATAAACTGATTAATTAGATCCGTAAGTCATCACAATGAATATGCTGTGGGACTCTTCAGCATCTGTGCTTGTTGAAATTACAGAATGTGGTTTAAACTGAATAAATGAGGTCTGGATATTGCCTCCATATGAAGCCGAGCATGTATCAAGTGAGGAAATGAGCAATATGTTGAAACTGGAGTTCTGAGGTTTCCAGCACAACTATTATCCAAATGGGAGGGAAAGCAGAATCTGCATGCCCATAAATGATAGATCGCCACGTGACAATGGAGGAAGACGATGAGAGTGCAAAGCAAGGCAGGCATTCTGGGGTTAGGGATGTACTGCAAATAAAAGAGGCAAGAGATAAAGGATAAGAGGGAGAAAGGGTAGAATCATAAATGAGGAGGAGAGGGAAGGCAGAGGTGCACAGTGGCAAGAGGGCAAGAGGGTACGACTTGTGAGGAAGTATGTAAGAGAGGAAACGTAATGGGCGAGACAAAAAGAAGTAGAAGAGACAAAGGGTGGGTTTGAGGGAGGGTGGGAGGGCCTCGGGGGTTGTTAGTTATAATTGGGCCTCAGGCTCCAGGACTCGCAGCGACAACATCAAAGGTCAGATATACATCAAGTACTGCTGGGAAATGTCGACCCATGCGGGGATGGGCCGCAGGGCAGAGAGGAGGAGAGACTGAGAAAGGCCATTGGTAGCAGATACATTTTCGGGGAAAAAGAAGGAACTTTTTGAGACTTTAGAGCAGATATGTTTTGCAGAGGTAGATGTGGGTAAAAGGAGTGAATATGAAGGAAAAGGTTTAAGATATTCTGTATTTTTCTTCTTGACAGAAAATTCCAAAAAAAAAGACCAAACCAAAAAATGACTTTTTCTGACTTGCCTGTGTAGCTAAAGCCTATATCTCATCCCTCTGTGCCACAGATCTCCACTGTTAAACCATTAAACCTTAAAGTTCAACTGAAATCACATTTAGTCATCCCCTTTTGAAATCTAAAATAATGTCAATGTGTCTTTTAAATGTCTTGTTAATAGATTTTTTGGACTAAAAGGAAGAAAAAGAAAAGGTCTCTGGGGAATTATCACAAATGCTCCTCTGAGTCTCAGCCGGCTGGAGGAGCGTGTCGGAGTGTGATTGACAGCAGCTGGTGGAGAATGAGAGACGAAGTAAACAAACTTCTGTCATGGGCAGACAGGGTGTTGTTAATGGTATTGCAGAGTAAGGACCACACCTGCATCTTTCAGATTTTTTTTTCTCAAAGGAGAACACAATTGATTTACAGAAGAGATGTATTCTGTAGCAGATGAAAAAAAAAAGTGGACTTTCGTGCATAACTGGGGTCTTTAGTGACCCCGGACTGTATTACACTGTGTCTAATTCATTCATTTCAGCCAATTAATCACTCAGCTCCCCGGTATTCCTCAAACTGTTTGTTTTTAACAATGTTCTGATGTCAAAATGTCACATCTGTAAAAAGCATTGTTTTTTGTAATAATTCCTCTAAGGGTTTACAGGGTTGTTTATAGATTTCTTTGATATTGGAGGCTTTTGATGACAGATGCTCAAGAAATGAAGGTTTACCTGAGGCTGCTGCTGATGAGAACACTGGGAATCAGATCATTTAAAAGCAAAACTGAAGCATGAGAGTTAGCTCAGACATCTGAATGGGACAACGGTCATCAATCTTCTGTGTAACAGTCTTATATTAGTAACTACTGATGCAGGGACCTGATATAGCTGACTTGGGCTTGCTGCTGTACACAAATTTCCAGCTTGGTGAGGCAGAAGATCTCTAAAGCTTCACACTTTAGCTGCTGTGGCCACAGCTGGGGAAAAAGAACGAGGTGCCACAGCTTCCAAAAGCTGATGGATGCTCTAAAAGTCACTGGCTTTCACAGATATAGAAATGCCTCAGCTGAGGAACTCTCACAGAAATGCTGGAGATGCCACATCTGTCCATCCATACTCAAGCACAAAACTAGAGAAGTGCAGGCAGTGAGCACAACCATACTGCAATGACCAGAGGCAGCAGGTGTTATAGTAGCCTGTGTAACACTTTGCTGCAATAATTATACTTAATACTTATAGTATAATACTTTTAGTGCAAATGTGTATTCATCTGCAGCTGAACATGATTCCTGACAAATCCACTATTTACTTCTGTTTGAGGAGAGTTTGGTTAAAACTACATTGCCCACATGTTTTAAGAAACAACTTAGCCTTTTTATGTGAATATGAAACTTTATACTTGTGACCAGTTCTGAAAGATTTAGAGATTTGGAAGGAACAAAAAGAGCTTGGAGCTGATTGCAACAGATATGGCAGGGAAGAACAACTTCTGAAGCCCCTTCCCCCGACGCCTCGCGGATATCCAATTTGGCAATGTCTGTAACTTTTCAAAAAGTGTGTGGAGGTGAGAAAGTAAGCACGGTCTCTCTCATGATCTTTTTTTTTCATCCTTTACACAGGTATTACATTTTTGTGTGTACAACTGAACTCTATGACTGTCTGAAAGTGTGCACCCCTTATTTGGATGATCATCACATCTTGCCCCTCGCTATGACGGCTGGCTTTTGGTTTTGTCACAGGGTTTGTTGACACTAAGTGAAATCTCAAATACTGACAGCTTTATCTTTTAAAACCAGGAAAGTCTATTTAGGAGAAACACACTGATGCACACCTTAATAGAGTGTTATCATCTACATCCCGCGAAAAGCACGCATTACACTTGTAATAAGTACATCTACCAGCTGTTTCTGAGATTAATGACATACCTTGTAACTTTCCAAATCTCCTGACACTGGGAGCACAGTGTATTTAAAACTATGTATCACTGAGAGCCACTTGCATGGCACAGGAATGGCGATTAACTCTGTTGCAGTTGTAATGATGGAGGCAGTGACAGGTTAGCTGCTCTCAGGGAGATAGTGAAACAGTGTTAATTGACAATGGCCTCCTCACTTACGTTGTGTCAAACTGAAACATGAGCATATGTGTGTAGGAGGGATAGGTGTGCTGTTGTGCGTGCGTATGGGTGTGTCCGGTTCAATATATAAGCTTGGTGCTTTCATTTAGTGTGTATATGTATGTGATGCATAGTGTATACAGATAACATCAGGATTAACCCAAAATGACACCTTCTTATAGACTTCATGTCAACCTCATCCTCTCATCATTACTCCCAAATACACACACACACACACACACACACACACACACACACACTCAGAAACACAGAAAAGCAAACACACACACACACACACCCTGCTGCTGAATGCGATGTAGCTTCATAGGACTGGCAGAGTGAGGACAGCAGGAAGAAGTGCAGGGGTTCTGAGGAATAGAGAGACGATACTGATTCTGCCTTTTATTCACTGCAATGAAATCAATCATTGCTCCCAGATGTGCCTCTGATTTATGATTAGTGGGGGTTTTGGATTGTGTTTGTGAAAGAAGTACGTGTTCTACACAATCCTGTGGTGCATTTGTGACAATGATATATAGTTGGCGGTATATCTTGGCATTGATGGGCTCAGGTGTAAATAGTTTTTTCTGGGTCCCTCACCACATCATGTCAATACTGGCACTTTCTCTGTCAAATATACAACTCCAAAGCCAAAAAAGTTGCGATGCTGTGTAAATAAACAGAACAGGTTTTATGAAGTATTCCTGAGCTCATGCAGTAATATCCTTTATACAATCATGTGTTCACAAAGTGGTAAACCTCGCTCCATCCTTGCTTGTATCACCTGTTACCAATGAACCTGTTTACCTGTGGATATGTGAATGTTCCAAACAGGTCAAACATTGAATTAATTCTCTTTGTACTGTTTTCAATTGAGCATATGTCAAAAAGGATTTGCAAGTTATCACGTTTTACACAGCGTCTCAACTTTTTCAGAATTGTAATTGTAGAGAAACAATCTTTAATAAGTTGAGGAACGGCAGATCTTTCCTTGGTAAAAATAAACCTTAGTTCATAGGAAATCCTGAGTTTCCTCAGTTTTGGCAGTGCTATGGCTAAACAGAAAATAGAACCACCCACACAAAGTTGGATAACGCTAACTGAAAGTTCAAGGAAAAGCTAATTTTGGTTCTGCCACATGTTTGGTTAGGGATGCATCAAACCCATCTGAATGGTATCAGCTCCTTCTTAAGCAGTTGGGTATCAGCCAAATCTACATCAAATATAGTTTCCTGTTCTGCTCTGCTCAAGTATATTTAACAGCTAATGTGTGTAAAGATACTTCTAATACTTGGCCAAGTCCTGCATGTGCTTCTCATTGAATGCATTTTAATGTGAGGAAGCGGCAAAGGCTTTCTGTGAGACCAGAGGTGTTGACAATGACTGCTGTTACCAACAATTTAGTCCACGTAGTTTTCTACAATTGTGCTATACAAATAAATTTGCCTTGCCTTGCCTTGCCTTACATTTTCAGCTCTTTTTGTCAAGGGGTCATCTGAATCTTTGCATGCTTGGAAATTTTATTACACATTTAGTAGAGCTTAATAAATGAGAAAAGGCCCAGGGAATGAGGAAATACCACAGTGATGACTGAGCACCAAAGTTGCTGCACAAAGAAGAACATACATCTGGTGGATTATGACAGAAGCTACTTCTTTTCATACATTTTACTTTATCTTGCCTGCTGCAACCTGCTCAGTAAAGAACAGACACTGTTTCCTTAAGTACAGTAACGTAGACTCTGGTAAAGTCTAACCTCCCTGAGGTGTAAAGGAGCGAGGTATCTAACCCTGAGTGACCGGCCTATATTTTTCTTGACACATCGCAGCACTGTGATGATACATGTGGCACCAGGGGAAAAACAACCTTTGTATGTAGGTGTTTTTATTTTTCTCTGCATCTAAGAGTGTTACTGCAGTACCACAATTGTTTTAGCTTACTTTTTGCTGAAAATCCTGACAAAACATATTGGGCTCTATTTTCGTCCACGCCGCTGGCGGGGCGCAAGGTGCGCACCCCCTACAGTGGTATTTTCGTGCAGCGCAGGCAGGCGCGCAGTGCACTTGGTATTTTGGTAAACCGAGGCGCACAGAGGTACGCCAGTATGGGCGTTGCGGCCCAGTAGGGGCATGTGCTGGCATAATCAGCCGGCGGATTTGGATTTTCGGTC
Source organism: Chaetodon trifasciatus (assembly GCA_037975065.1). Classification (NCBI taxonomy): domain Eukaryota; kingdom Metazoa; phylum Chordata; class Actinopteri; order Chaetodontiformes; family Chaetodontidae; genus Chaetodon; species Chaetodon trifasciatus. Next base: position 336,799 of record JBBMOE010000015.1, on the reverse strand, counting down.
CATTCGGTCCACGCCGGTGGTGTAAAAGTGCACTGAAAGCTCACCACCCCAGACCTGGTCAACTCTGTGCGCCAGCGGCGCACCGCTGGGTAAGTGGATTTTCGTAAATCGGCAGAGTCGTGCCCCCACATCACCAATAACTCACAGGCAGGTTTCCACAGTGTCTGGCATTTCACTGCGATCAATAATTAGCAACAGCCGCGATTCAATGTAACTGAGTCAGCACATACAGTCAGACCTGAATTTATATATTTTGATCAGTATCTCATCTGACCACATCGCAGGCGCGTTCGGCACGTGTAATGGTCACTCAGCCTGACCGAATGTACACAGGTGAAACAGGGATGCAAACTTATCAATTAACGTCGCTGTGCCAACCAGAAACAGCCGTGGCATCCTACAGAGCAAATATACTGCATCTATCTCAGAGCACTCGAGAGACAGAGACAGACAGACAGACGGAAAAAACGTAAGTGATGGTCGTTGTCCACTATTACCCACGTCATTTCATTCCAAACAAATGTTATCATTGTAATGCTTAACGTTATCTACAAAGATGGAGTACATCATTGCTTTGAGGAGGATGAGGAGGAGGAGGAGGAGGCCGAGGATTTACCATCTAAGGACCTCCTCCTTGGAGAAGTTTGGGTGTCGAACAGTTTCCTGCGTGGATGCAGTCATCCTCGAAACTTGCCATGCGCCTTGCCAGCGGCGTTTTTAAAGGTGAGGCAAGGAGCTGGTGTGATTGGTGAAAACTGGACTCGGCTGTGTCAAACCCACTGGGACTGAGATGAGAAGGGGGAGTAGTTGCGCCCGCAGCTCAGTGCACGAAAATATCAAAGTCTGTGCCGCCATGCCCCATCGCCGAAGCGGACCTGACTTTGCGCCGCGCCTCCGCCGCTGGCGGCGGAATCGAAAATAGAGCCCAATGTGTTATTTAACCACTCTCATTAGTGACTCCTGAGCACTGCATTTTACATGCTGATTATGCCCCTGATATGGCCACATTGACACACAGAGATGTCTTAATGAGCTGCTGGATGCAGGTCATTATGTACATTAGCCATTAGCGCAACATAAACAAACAGACTGTGGACATGAGGAAGACTGACTTCACTAGTGAGAGATAATGTCAATGGTGTAGAAGCTGACACAGCAGCTGCAGTATTTGTGCATCTTTTATTTATAGTGTGTAAATTGACTTGAGTTCTGTTTGTCATGCAATGCTGGAGCTAAAGATGAAGTTGGTTTAAAAAAAAAAAAAAATTCAATGTAAGTATTTTTAGTCGAGACCCGGGTGTATCTTGCCTGGTAAACAATAAAGAATGTTAAAGAAGTGAACTGTTTGCAACAGTAAATACAGGGTGTTTGGTATGTGTATTGTGTAAAGTCAAAGCACAAAGACAGTATATGCGTTACAGTGAAATGTGTGTATATATGGATGCCATGGATTGACTGGACTACACTCTGAAAACAACACCACATGGTGTGTCATAAAAATTTGTAAGAGTTGAGCTGTTGATGGCGAGCAGACCAACACCATCCACCGGTGGAGTTCATCATCCAATAAAATATGCACAGGCTGCCTGAAAAGGTTTGGAAACACACCAACAACAATTGTGACCGAACTGTTTCTAATACAGTATGTACTGTGAATGTGACAGAAGCCAAATGTCCCATGTGACTGTTGTCTTTGTGTATTACATTGTCTACTGGCAGAGATAAACACTGCTCACTAAAAGTGAACGAGACTCATTAGCACATGATAATTTAATCCACGCACTGATAATTGTTGTTGTAATTAACTGCAGGGGCTTTGTGGGTTACTGACCAGCTGTGAGGCGTTCATGTCAAATTGGTATCAGCTTTGCTTAAAGGCCGAGTAGGACTTTCCTAAAAGACAGACTCATACAAAAATAATCCTTCTCAATCATTACTTCCGACTCACTAGAGGTGTGTGGCTGTGTTTTAATCGGCGCTCTGTATTTTCTCATTTTGCTGGGATGTTTCTGGGCATCAACCTGCGGACAACAGATGTAAATTAGCTGCCGCCTAACTCTAGTGTAATAACTTTTAATTGTGCACTGTCCCTGCAAAAATAGACAGTAAATAAACCTTTGGGCACTGGGTGTGTAGCTCTCAACCAATAACAACGTGCAAGGTGTGAGGCTGGGACTCTGCAGACACATTGCAACCAGGGACCAGATCGTAAGCAGACCTCCCTCTGGTATCCTTGAGCCGGGGAAGAGGTGCCAACTTTAAATGTTGTGTTTACAACTGCTCATTCTGCCTTCAAGCAATTACATTTTTATAAGATCACACCAGGATTGGTGAAATTTCTTGGGCTTGATAAAATTGTTCTGTTGCGAATTGCACCCGCCATCACTACACTTCTTCTAGGAGCTGAAGTGACACATCACCTGATCCCGAATTTCAGTGAAACATATTATTCTTGATATTTTTAGATTGATGTTGAGTTGGTCCTCTACGTTCTTAGAATTCCACTTCATTTTACTACAGAAACAGTCTTAAATTGTCATGTTTTATAGACTCAGGAGTCTAGTATTTCGGTGCTTCCTTCTCACAGATCAGTCATTAAGTCAGTCAGACCATCTATTGCCCGATGACCCCAATTCCCCGTCATAAAAGCAAAATGATGTAAAAAGGAGACATTGGATAAATCATATGAAGTGTTGGATGTATTAAAAAAATCATTTAAACTCTTCTTTACGACACTGACACTGAGGAGGTTTGTGGAAACCAGCGTTTTGACCTCAGGAATCATTATGACGCATCTGCAGGTCTCTCTGACAAACTCCCTGCTGGGTGTCAGTATCCACATGGCAGCCAGAGACAAGTACCGGCTGGTTTGAGACACTCATGGTGCTTTGTGGAAGCACCTGTTGCTCACACGGGGACAAGATAGCCAGTGCAGAAGAGTGCAGAGTCAGAGGTGTCAGAGGTGGCTGAAGATAACCAACAAAGTGTCATGTGGCGGTCCTCAGCCAGGCAGCGGTGATCATCAGAGGAAATGTGTTTTGTTTTTTTTTTTTAACCAAGCACACGGCTGAACACTGATGCTAGTGTGTTCTGGCAACGCTAGAAATAAAGCTGCACACACAGATTCACAGATGGTCTAATGATGATCTATTACACCCATTCACATACTACCACTGCACAGAGTCTTTATCTCCATGTATTATTCCAAGACATTTTCAATACGACAGAGATGAGTGTGTAGAAGTACGCTGTGAGAAATGTGTTGCAGAAGTCAATTCTCTGGTTAACTTCCAAATCTGAACAGCTAGAGAACTCAACCTAGGAAACAACTCAAAAGTCAGTCTGACATGAGGAGGAATTTAGTTTTTAAACTGCAAATGCGATTAAATTGAGTACATTTAGATTTAGAGTTAGAGTTATTTCATTGAAAAGAAAAGAAGAGAGTTGACTGGTACCACAAAAATCAAAAATTTGTCCGAGCCACACAAAGTGCAGCCAAAATGACACGCAGTTACTGCATTTAATTTAAGTCTGAAGTCTGAGATTTCACACACAAGTTTCTATGTTGTGATATTTCACTTTTGCTCCACTTCACGCAGAAGGAAACAATGGCTGTAGGTGTTTTGCTGAAGACAGATTTTTTATGCATACATGATAAGCTCATAAAATATAATGCATTGTTAAAATTTAAACTACCCGACAGCATATAGCGTAGTTCGACTAACAACAACATTAAAATGCATTTTACAGGTTATTGCATCATTAATCTAACACTGAAAGCTACAATTCTTCAAAGTGAGCATTAAATTTACCACTTGGTTTAAAAATGTGCAAGACTATATTGTGGGGGTGAGATTTAAAATGTAGGATTTGAGCACTTTTTCCACCACCGCCACCCAGCCTGCAGATAAGGAGAGCATAAATATTATCACATAGAGCTTAAGGAGAGGCCGGTGCTTAAACATATCTAAAGGTGACTTTAACAAATGAAAATAATGTTTAAGGCATAGAAGAAGATGATGAGAGGGAGAAAAAACAAGAGCCCAGAACCTAGAGGGCAGAGAAAGACCAAACATCCCCGGCTTGAACTCATCCAACTGAACTGGAGACAAAACAGAAAAACTTTTAGTCTGCGTTTGAGAGGAAAATGAGGAGAAAGAACAAAGGGAAGTGACAGATGAGAAGAAGCTGTCCCTCGTCGTTGTGATACAATTTGACAGCTCGAGGCACCGGGGTCATTCAACTTCCAATATTTCAAAATTTGAAATCTTTTTGCTCTTTGACATGAAAGTCTTTTCTCTGAAGTGTCAGGTGGTAACAGTGACAGATGTTTTCCTAAAGCCACCTTCTTCCTTTTAAATGTGTCTTATGTCTTATGATTTTCTTATGTAATGCAACACTCTCACATCTCTGTATAATATGAATAGTTAAACCAGAAAGACCTTTGCATTCATCTGATGAATCATAGTGGGATGTAACTTTGATGAAGACGTAACTGGAAGAGTGCACTCAGCGGAGTGCAGATCTCCATCAGGATTACAGTCAAGATGGCAGTGAAGACAAGAAAAACAGGGATTTATTCATCTCGTATTGTGCCTAACTTCAGTGAATCATAACGTATCGGGCATGGAATTAATCTGCAAATGCTCTGGTTCAAGATGAGATTGAACTTTTCTATGGATGTCACTTTTTGAGACATGACATGTCTGCAACAGACGACATAGGTAAGTCTGTCATTAGTTCAGCCGATGGCCGGAAATGCCCTTTGCTGCCTCTACTGGCTGGTTAAGCTGAATGAGGAGTCAGCAGCCAATGTTGGCAAAAATATTAGGCTTATGGATCCAGCAGTATGAGAGGTTCGCTGCAGACAGAGACACACATGGACCCAAACACATCATTGATAATAAACTGTTTGCCCACACATGCTCCTGACCGTGACACACACACACAAACCGTTCAACCTCAACCTTGGCTTTTTATGTCTGTTGATAGGAAAAACTCTCACTCAGCAGCTCCAAGGTCACATGGCCTACACTTACAGTAGGGATAGAGTGGCGGCAAGGAAAATAATATACACAGCGTCTCTTCCTCAGAGTTTCTTTTAAGGTCGGATTTGGGAAAGATTTAGAGGGATTCCAGAGAGGGCACTGACAGATCTGACTGTCCTCAGGGTTTGTTTGAAAAATGCTCTTTTCTGGTGACTGGCACTGGTTTGTTTTGCTTCATATTCCCTTTACCCCCCCTTTCTACACCTCCTGTCTTCTTCATTGGGTTCCTTCTGTTCTCCCTGCTGTAACTCACTTTCTTCTTGAAAATAAGTCAAGAGGATTTCACTCTCATGATCAGTGGGAGTTGTTTGTGTTGGTCTGAGCCATCATTTTTACACAGTCGAACCATGTGGCTTTGACTGCCTATTGGTCTGTTGGCTGGGACATCCACAACTTTGGTCCAGATGGAAATATCTCAACAATATTTGGATGGATTGTCAGTATGCCTTATAGTCTTTTCAGTTTATGTTGAGTTAGTGTAGTCTGAGTTAGGTTATGTTTAGTTGACCTCTTTTATGGTTAACTGTTCATTTCAATTTGGGGTAAATAAAACTACTTTTTCTTGAAAACCGACACCACGCATGTTGTGTCCTGTTTTGTACAGGAAAAGAAGAGACAGGAGACATCGAACAGCTGGCTGTTCTGTCTTCAGGATATGAAATTTATCTAATTTTTCTTTTAATTTATGCAAACTTTGTCTTGTGCCCACAATATCTTAATTCTAACAAATGTATATTTCACACTTAAACACAAGGGTTTCGTTACTAACCTGCTGGAATAACAGTGTGCTTACAGATGTACAACTCAGCTGCTAAGTTAAACAGAAATACTTAACTTACCAAAAAGGGTTAGTTGGTCAGAATGTGTTTACTGTACTATGCAGACAGAACAAACCTTTTACCATATTGTAAACATATGAAGCAAAAACATAATTAAGTCTTAATTAATTTCCCTTCCACGAGAAATTTAAAAAATCAACAATTTGAGTTGAACTTTAATTAAATGAGCTGACTCGTTCAACAGAATGAGTGGACATAGATTAATTAAAACTTCTTAATTAGCATGCCGAATCAAGCTACATCCCACATGGCAACGGATAGCTAGAAAAAACTAGCAGATGTGAACAAGTTATAAACTGTGTACTTTGCTTTAAGGCTCTAATTGCTGGTTAACTGAAATATGATAAGAAATATAGAATAAATTCACTCAATAAATTTAAATGAGGTTCTGACTGAAAGCCTGTAGTCCCTTGGCTCTGACAGTGCAGTAGTGTTGGCAGTAGTGTGGGCTGCATGTGTGTTGGAAGAGTGCACTGAGCGTGCAGAGAGGTTGTAATTTTACTGAATTCCTATTTAATGTGATGCTGAAAAATGATCTGTTCATGTGATGGAAAGGTGTGCTGCTGAATGCAGAGCACGGTTAGAATTCAATCAAAAAGGCATATTTTAACCAAAACGTGCCATAAGAACTAGCATTGATTTTTTTATGTGGTGTGTTTGGTCGGTGGTGGCTCAGATTTCAATCACTGAACACTGATTTGACCTCTGAACCCTTTGATGGTTATTTGTCTACTTTTATTGTGCATTACTCAGACTTAGGGTAAGTGGCAAGACCTAAACCCCCTACAGCTGAACAAGAAACTGAAATGCAGATAAAGCGTCTCTACATATCGAGACAGCAGATTAAATTAAAGATAAGCATATGTACAGGTGTTTTAGAGCATGAATTTAACTTTTATGGTTAAAAATAAAATAAATTATGTGATGACTCATAAGTGTTAAGCTGAGCTTTGAGTGTAGGCTTTAACCCAGCAGCGGGAGAAGCTCAGCCTGCTTATCACGTTCAGACAGCCTCACCTGTCATCTTTTCTGCTCCATGATCCCTCTCCCATGCTTCTACGCTCTGCACATTACCCCACTTTCCTCCCTTTTCCTGTTGTTTCTTCCACGGTTCCACGGTGTTGATCTTCTTTCCCATTTCATCCATCACTCTTCATTGTTCACATGTCTGTGGAAGGTCAATTGATCTGGTTTGGGACTGTGGGAAATGTTTCAACTGATTGTTCATGACACACACGCACACAACGCGTGTGCACACACAGACAATGGGCCCTTCACTTTATCAAGGGCGGAAGATAAACAACTCTGGATAGGGTGAGAGACAAGGTGGGGATGTTAAATGTGCTGCTCTAAATGTCTTCACACATCGCCTGTTAACTGATGCTGAATAAGGGCATCTGTCCTTCTCAGGAAGATCCTGGGGTGTGGTGTGTGTGTGTGTGTGTGTGTGTGTGTGTGTGTGTGTGTGTGTGTGTGTGTGTGTGTGTGTATGTGTGTGTGTGTGTGTGTGTGTACATATGACCTTTGAAGACTTGCTGTGTTTGCAGTCCTTTTCTTTGCGACATAATCGACCAATTAATCAAGAGGTCAATGGCACAATTTATTACAGTAATAGAGCATGTTTGATCTGAGTAGAAACAACAGCCGGAAACAAAGGAATTAAACACAGCCACAACAAGCATTGCATAATTTAACCGACAAAACTTAGCAGTGGCTAATATATAGTTGTTTTTTTAATCAATAATTATATAACATATAAAGAGCACTAATACTATAACTGGAAGTAGACAGTTTGCCTTTTGTTATGTTATTCCGTCTAAATTAGCATCAAATAGCGCACCCCCTTTTCAATCAAGATTAAACAAAGTTGAACTGAAAGTAAAACGTGTAGTTTGAAAGGACACACTTCCACAAAAAGTACCCATGGTGACCTTGTCACTCCCTGCGGCATACATTTGAGCCTGCAAACAGGGAGACTGGAGAAGGAGAATAACAAATGTCTTCCCTGGTGAGACTAGAATCGAAGGTGGAAATGGGGTTGGAGGTGGTTTAAATGCAAAGTGATTGGGAGCAGTGATGAATGTGGAGATCCTTACAGTGACCAGTGAGCTACTGGCAGCAGAAAGACTGAGCAGGGCATTGACATTTTAAATCTAACATGTAATTGCAAATTATTGCAGAGAGTATATAACTTGTGAGTGAGACATACTGCCATTAATACCAACAGAGGTTTTGGAAGTTGTCCCTGCAGTATTTGTCAAAGTAACTGCAATAGTGTTGTAGTAGGACCAGCTGCAGTAATACATGTAGTAACAACATTGCATTCTTCCAAGGGCACAATGCTGCCCACTTTTTGGGGATACCTTCAGTAGCAGGCAAAGGTTGTGGTACCCCTGACCTGATCTCCAAACAGAATAAACTTAAAGATGATGCATTTCTTTAATTTCGGATGAAATTACTCTTTTTATTTCCATCCTTTAGAGTTTTAAAATGTCCAGAAGCAAAAGTTTGGGCACCTCGCATGACCAGTACTGAGTAACACCCCCTTTGGCGAGTATCACAGCTTGTAAACAGCTTGTTGTAGCCAGCTAAGGATCTCTCACTTCTTGTTTGGGGGATTTTTGCTCATTCTTCCTTTGGAGGCTTCTAGTTCTGTGAGATCCTCGGGCTGTCTGCATGCAGTGCTCGTTTCAGGTCTATCCACAGATTTCTGATGATGTTTTCTCCAAACATGCCATTGCTCATAATGGCTAGTTCTAGTTTGACTTCATCAGTCCACAGGACTTGTTTTCAAAATGAAACAAACTTGTTCAGATGTTCTTTTGCAAACTTCTTTTGCTGAATTTTGTGGTGAGGATGCACAAAAATTTTCTTCTGATGACTCTTCCATGAAGATCATATTTGTGCTGGAGTGCACCGCCACACGTGTCTGCCAAATCTTCATGAAGGCCTTTTGCAGTCAAGCAGGGTTTGATTGGTCTTCCTAGCAATCCTATGAGCAGTTTTCTCACAAAGTTTTGACCTCCACTGTTCCTGTTAAGTGTCATTTCTTAATTACATTATGAACTGAGGAAATGGCTACCTGAAACTGCTTTGCTATCTTACACCCTTCTTCTGCTTTGTGGGCATCAATTATTTTAATTCTCAGAGTGCTTGGCAGCTGCTTAGAGGAGCTGATGGCTGCTGACTGTTGGGACAAGGTTTTTTTGGACTGATAGGATTTATAAAGCTTTGAAATTTGCATCACTTGGCCTTTTCTTACGATGATTGTGAACAAGCCTTAGTCCTAACAAGCTGATTAAGGTCTAAAAACTAAATAATATACCAATCTTACTTAAAATATTGGAGAGAATTTCTCATATTTAACTTTATGCCTTTTGAAGATCAGTCCATCCTCTACTCATGTAAGTATTCACAAATTTTGACCAGGGGCACCCAAACATTTTCATGCAGCTGTACACTGACCTGCACATCTGTTGTCCTGCTTTGTATCTGGGCCAACTTAGGCCAACCAAGACAGTTCCCTCCAGGGTTGCAACAAACAATTATTTTGATTATTGATTCATCTCTATTTCTATCTTTCTTCAAAGTCAGAAGACAGTAAAAAATAATGAAAATGGTCTGTCATGATTTTCCAGAACCCAAGGTAACATCTTCAAATTCCTTATTTTGTAAGAACAACAGTCTGAAACTCTTACATATTCAACTAATAAGTATGTAAAACTGAGAAAAGTGTCAAATTCTCATTTCTGAGACACTGAAACCAGAGACTGTTTTGCATTTTTGATTGCTAATTGACCAAAGCACTAAATTGAGTTTCTAAATTTGTTCACTGTTAATTTCATGTTGCTTTACTGATTAATCAGTGGACTAATCCCTTCAGCCTTAGTCTCCTCCCTCAGCGTCTTGCACCAAACTGAGTGGCAGCACAGAGTTTAAATGTTTCACTCTGTGCATCATCTAAGATATTTGTCTCAGTGTCTCCTGATTGCTCTTCTCCAGCCACATCAGAGCTGTTACTTCTTAATACTGCATGTTATTTGGTCAGTGGATCATGTAAATGATAAAAGAAGAAATACTCACAATGAGCTGACCAGACAAAAATGCCAGAAGTAGTTGTAATAGAAACACCGGCAGTAGTCTTTGTGACAGTAGCAGTCATGGTAGTAGTTGTAGTTGTAATAAAACTCACATGTTTGGTGGTAATCAGTTGTAGTTTGTGCACTGTGGGGAATTCCCACTGTTCTCTGTATGATATTGTTGGTTTGTCTCTAGAGGAAAGCAAGAGAGAGATGAGCAAAGAGGAGGTGAAAGTGGAAAAAGGTGATGGAGGGGGTGAGAGACCGCAAGAGAGGAAGGGATATCTGAGGATACAGAGAGAGGAAGGGTTAGGGATGGACAAGGACAGAACGAGGGCTGGATGCTTCTGTGAACGCACGTCTGTCTCTAGCTGTACGTTTAAAAAATGTCTGGATTCAAGGTGACCTCTGTCACACATTTAGGGAGGAGAAAGAGAGAGAGAGAGACAGAGAATGGATATAGATGGATGGTTTCATGGCCTTTTCTGTACACTTGCCTGCAGGTCGGGCCAAGTTTTTTCCTGGTGCTACAGATAGACGGGAGGACAGGGACAATGCCCTGCTTCCAGGGAAAACAGGGTCACATAAAGAGAACAAAATCAAGTGGCACATATTCATCTGCACTGCATCACAGCCATATGTAGACTAATCTACTGGCTTTGTTTCACAGTACAACTGACTATTTCATTGACTGTTAAAGCAAAAAATGTTTGGATTGGACGGATTAAGGTAGTGGCCCATGTGAGCACGGATGTCATTCAGTCTCAAAACTTTAATCTGACTGTTTAAGATGCAGACTTTAGGAGACAATGTAGCAGTCATGTACCATTTGGTTCGACCTCAACTGGAACTTAATCAAACATTAAGTTGTAATAGCATAATCCTCCTCTTTGCAGCCAGGAAATGTAAAACTCTGAGAGCAAAAAACTGGGACCCTGTTAAACATAAATAAAACAGAATGATAACTTGCCAATCTTTTTTGACATATACTCAATGGGTACAAAGACAATATATTAAATGTTTGACCTCATCAACTTCATTGATTTTTGTAAATATATGCTAATTCTGAATTTGATGCAGCAATATGTTTCAAACAAGTTGGAACATGAGGGACAACACCTGTTTGGTACATTCCACAGGTTAACAGGTTCATTGGTAACAGGTAATAGAATCATGATTGGGTATGAAAGGGGCATCCTCGAAAGGCTCAGTCGTTCACAAGCAAGGATGGAGCGAGGTTCACCACTTTGTGAACACATGATTGTATAAAGGATATTGCTGCATAAGCTCAGGAATACCTCAAAAAACACTGACACAGCATCCCATCTTTTTGGAGTCGGGGTTGTATGTAGATAGATTGGCTTTAGGTGGAGTGTTAGGGTTTAAAAGAACAAGGTTAAAGACTCCACAGCAATGTTTGCTGCTCTGTGAAGCTGCACTTTGACACAGTGGTGCTTTGAGCTGAATTCAAACATCCAATGCTGACATGCTGATGTGAAGGAGGTGTAATGTTGGCATAAAAGCTGATGGGAATGTCATTAGTTTTGCAGACATTTAATCATAATCCAAAATATAAGACTGGTGAAAGCTATAACAAGCCATTCATGGCTAGCCTTCTAATATTTGTTCACACATTTCACACAAAACCCACACATGTGAACCTCATGCTGATGCTAGAGGAAAAGCCAGAGGTTCACTAAAGTCAGTAGGCTTCATCTTCTGTGAACCATAACTGTCTGCAGAAAATTTCATGGCAATCCATCAAATAGTTGAGATACAGACACAGGTGGTACCGACTAACCGATTGACCGACCTCACCATCCCTGGAGTCATGCTGCTAGGGTGGCTAAAAATGATTTTGCTCTCCATTTCCATGAGATCAAGCTGTCAAAAGTGCAGCATCTCATCTCAAAGTTACTAGAAAGTGAAATTCCCCACATGCATGTGCATTGAGATTCCACTGCAGTGGTGGTTGTTTACTTCCACCCACAACCTGGGCTGGTTTATGCACACTGCTGACTGCTAGATACTGAATGTAAAATCGACCACCAATCTTTCAGTGCTAACTCTGACTCTAATGACCACCTGTAATGTGAAAGGTTTGCTGGAACAGTTGAGCCCAGTAAAAGTTATCCTCACAGTCTGCAGATCTGTACAGTTTCACTTACTTTCAGGTCATTGGTTCATTCGTTGTTGTAAGTACTTCATTGTTGCTGTGAGTTTGTTTTGTCATCCTGTAGCTTTTACTCCATAATGCAACTTTAACTGTAAAAAAAAAACAAAAAAGACCAAACAAACAAAAATAAATAAATAAAAAACCTCACGACTTCTGCATTGCTCAGGAGTTGCCAAGGCCAAATATTCTCCTGAGAGCTGACATTTCTCACATTCTGCATTTCTCCTGCTCTCTCTCTCTCTCTCTCTTTATCTCTCTGGCCTGTCCTCATATCACTCCTTTGCTAGCTCCAAACCAACAATGGGTGTTCAAAGCTTCATCATGCAGAAAGTCTCCCCTCTTGGCTGCCCCCTCCATCCTTCGACAGTCTGCAGATAACAATCCATAGGTTCACTGCTCTCCAGATTTCAGTTCTCCACCTTCTCCTTTGCCCCATTATTATTTCCTTTTATGCCTCCACATTTCCTGCTTCCAGTTATCTTAGTTAGCTTATTCTCTCACAACTGCAGTTATGTCATTAGTGACACATAGCTCATTGTTGGCATGTATGTTCTCTTGGCTAGAAATGGCTTATGAAAGGTGAAAGGGCCTGTGGCAACCAAAATGGAAGTAGAAGGCCCGGTGCTGTTCCCTCTTCACTGTCCTTCCTGTCTGTCTCATTGCTCTGTGTGTTTGCACCATGCATTATTTGGCTGATTCCAAAATGTCCTCTAAACAAGAAAATAGCACCAAGTGTGTATTTTCTGCCCTCTTACAGGTAAAAGAAAATGACAGGACAATGCTGCAGTGGAGGTGGGGAACATTTTCCCCCTACTTCATCTGTTTTTCAGTCTGAATGACGAACCAGAGAGATAATTAGCTTGCTAG
>JBBMOE010000015.1:166290-321290 GCA_037975065.1 Chaetodon trifasciatus | reverse complement strand
ACTACTCAACCTTCTTCCTTCTTAATACATGGATCATGTTACGGTTGCATGGATGAATGTAAACTTGCACACATAGCAACACAATGCCCTATATCCTCATTACTATACTGTGGCATCCTTGAGTTTACTTTAGAAAATATTCTGTTTCAGATTACCGGCGAATGCTTTAGAATTATTGCCTGGTTACCACAGATGCTGTAACCTATTTTTTGTAGGTAGCTAACGGAGTACTCACCGCCAAGGCCAGCTCATCCTCCATGTACCATCTCAAGATCAAAGAAGTGCAAAGAAAGTAAGTATGAATGAAAGAACACCTTTTTGAGAAGAGCTTGCTATTCTTTTCACCTTGGCAAGCACAAGGCCTCAGTGGCTGAGGTTTTACAAAACAAGAGTGATACATATTGTGAAAAAAAAAAAATGCTGTAATGCGTTGAGGCCGGCCTCTTGCAAATAGCAACAGATAAAAATAAATAAAAAATGGAGAAGCAGATAACCTCACAATAGCCAAAGAAGCCATACCTGTTTGACGATGAAAAGAGACAGTTTGCAGACAAGCAAAGTTGCTGAGATTGAACACTTGACAAGTGAACAAACTGCCCAATGCCAATGACTCCCAGCACAACAAATATGACTGTCAGAGAGTACCAGCCACAGGCATGCCAGACCTTCGTTATCGTATTGTTAACGTTGTGAAACAGCTTTGGTGTGTTTCAGTTTAGGCAACAAAACTACTTGGTTAGGTTTAGGAAAAGATCATGGTTTGGCTTTAGTACATTACTGTTACATACGTCATGTATCGTAATTAGGTTACATGAGTTGAAATTACTTTTGCTATCACTTGGGATACGAACAGTGGCCTCCTGGGTGAAAGTCCTGTATTTGTTCCCTCCAGCACCTCCTCCACATATGGATGTTCTTGCTCTTTATACTATGTCATCTGACTTACTCCTTTGCTCCTCTCATAATTACTACAGCCACTAGAGGTCCCCAGCTGGTGAGGACGGGCTGATATGTGACATCTTGTATTCAAACTGCAGTCTGGACTACTTGTCTGAAAGGAATCTGCAGACGAGCAGGTGAGTTCGGATGTTGGTGTTATTGTGATGCGAAGCTTCAACACTCGCTGGGCTGCCTTGGATTGTGAGCATGATGTAACCGTGGAGGAAAAAAAAAAACTTTAGGAGCAAATGAAAATTTCATGGCCCAGTGCCTCCATAGCTCTTCCATTTCGAGTTCCCACCCTCAAAAATAATCATGTTCTTGGAGAGGAAAAGGTTGGTAACATTTTTTTCTCACCGTCTTTCTCATTGCCTGTACTTCTCCCTCTCAGTCTGTTTCCCATACACACACAGGCAAATGATCCTTCAAAATCTCATGCAAATGAAACACAACTCCTTTCCCACATTTTTCTCTCCAAAAGTTTTTGACTGTAGCACCCAATTATGCATCTCTCAGGCAAACTAAATTTCCTGTAACAGTTTTAAAAAGGGTGTTTATTTGTTCTCTGTCTAAATAGCTCTGTGTGAGAGCAATTTTGATGCCATTTCATGCTCCAAACAAGAACGTCGAGCGTTCAGTGCATGTTGCTTGTGACATTCTCTTTTCAAATCAACAATTTGTTATTTAAAGTCATGGTTTGATATTAGACTGGAAAGCAGACAGCATGAAAAAAAAATATATCAGGTTGTTATTCAAGTCTGAGTGAGTCAACAGCAGGACAATCACAGAAAAAAAGGTGGAGAAAAAAAAGGGACAGTAAGCCTGAGAACCAAAGACAAGAACACTGAAAAAAAAAAAAAAAAAATTTAAAGGCTGTTGAATAGTGCTTGCATTTTTACCGGTGTAAAAAGCAGATAATTCTGATTCTCCAAACCAAAGAATATGTTAAATGACTTTTGTTTTAATTACCAATGCCAAAATTTTTACTTTCTACCATATCCGTAAGGGTTGCCATGCACAGATATGGCATGATAAAGATGAGGGGAAGACTGTGTGTTTAATTAGGCAATGAAAACATTGGAATTCAGGGGAAAATCTAATTAATTTTGATTAATTAAAGTTACTGAAAATACACGTTTTTTTCCCCCAGTTTTAACTAATTTCAACTAATCCTTAGATGATAAAGAGTAATTAATTCTATTGAAGTTTTAGTTTAGTGTCATCTTTGTCATTGTTTCATTTCAAATCCAACATGCCGGAGAGCAAATTGAAAAACACCTTTTAACTATATTGAAGCTTTTGTAGACACAACTCGGCAAAAGAAAAGCAGGTGCTAACATTTCTGTTTCTGTTACAATTTTCCTGGCAATTTAAGAGCTGCAGGTGCGTTTGCATGTGCACATTGTGCACCTGTGAGTATATGTTTGAGGCATTGTGTGTGCATGAGCACATGCAGATGAACTGCACATTGACTGTCAGTACTTAAAGGTCTGAATGCAGCCAAATGGAAGGCTTAGCAATCCACGAGGTCTGAAATGGGCTTTGCTAGCAGTTGTGGAGGACAATATAGGCTGAGAGAGCGTAGAAAACAGGACTAAGAAGAGAGGACAAAGGAGACATGTCAAATATGTGAACCAAGGCAAACAGGCTACTGCTTAATCCCATCAAGACCTTGCAAATGAAGGAAGAAAAAGGAAATCACACAAGCTGTTGCTTTGAATGCCCGATTTAAATATCTTCACATTTTACCAAAGCATTCTCTTGCTTCACTGTATCTTAAATCATCCCTTTCAACAGTGGAATCAGGTTGGCTGTAGGGAAGTCATGCATTTGTCCTTGACTTATCAAGTTAGGCTAACTGATGACAAGCAATCATTGGCTCTTATTGATCACATTGATCTGACGCTCACCTCACTTGTGTTCTCTGACCTCTTAAGAGTTTTAGTCTGAGCTTCCTGTCTTATTCTATAAGTGCTTCTCTGCAAGAAACGCTGCTAGCCATCTACAGCTATGAACACTTACAGTGATTCTGACTACAGCAGTAGCACTGGGAGGCCCGCAGTGCGTTTGCCCTTTATGTTTCTATTCTTTTGCTTAAAAGGGAAAACGCTAACGAGCAGGAAAAAAGGGACACATGGAGAGAGGACTACTAACTGCACAAGAGACAACAAAAAAGAAGACAAGACTCAACAAGAGAGGAGAAGAGTAGAGGAGAAACTGAGAGAATAAGACAGTCCGCAAGAACAAATCAATTCAGATCTCCTCGTTGTCTCTTTAAAGCCAGCTAAATTTCTACAGCGAGGCAAGCAAGGGACATCAGGGAGACAGATAGAGTGATCCACTCAGCCTGAAAATGACCAGCAAGACAGGCCTGACAGAACCAGTGAAACAAAATTGCAAAGAGTCAATATGGGGCCAAATGTACGTAAGCCTGACATTTAGGCTGGAGAGAAAGTGACGAGTACCACAGAGATGGACAGAATGAGGAGTCTCTGCCTGTCTCAACATGCTGCTTTTTCTGCACGCTTTTCTCCACCAGCCATCCTAGTCTCAATGTCCTTCCTTAGTTATGTTTAATAACAATTATTTACTTGTAGTATATTCAAAATATTTGCTTGTTTTTCCAAATAATATAAAAGTATAACTGCAGTGTCTTAACACTAAGTGAGCTACACAAAGCTTTCCTCATGAATGGAGGAGCAAGCAAAACCAGCAAACCAGTGCAAAAATCTAGCCAACTATGAAAATATTGCATGTAAATAAAACACCTTTGGAGTTACTGGATGGCATATTCCTCAATAAACAACCCAGACCTGATGTCTCTTCTCTGTACAGAGACAATCTCTCCTCCAACCCCTGGTCAGACCAGGGCCAGTGCTAGATGACCCTCCCATGTGTTTTTGTCAAGCAGTACAGCATTGCAGCAACAGTAGCAAAGACTATTGTTTTTCTCTGAATACATCTTCCAGATTCTCTCTCTCTCTCTATTCTAATGTCTTCCCCATTTACTCATTTTCTGTGAAAGATGTGGTAATGGCAACTTCCTCCATCCTATCTTTGAGGACAAGTAAAATCATCTTTTAGCCAATAGAGACCTCTGCTGACAAACTATTCTTACCTTATTTGACAGGGCTAGCCAGTCTGCAGGGCCAATAGGTGCCGCCTTGGTGGACTCACTTGATGAGACTGTGCTCTAGATCTGCATGATGTAGAGGTGGATGTCTCTCCAGTGGGAGCTACTGTAGTGGATGAGGATGGGGGGATGCACATAGTTATACACCCAATCTGCATGGAGCTCAGAAATATAACACATTATTAGTAATAAACACCAACAAGTATGCTGCAGTAATAATAACTCAATTCCACAATAAACAAACCAACTTGAGTAAACTCACAGCTGCAGGCAGTGATGGAGTCATAGAAGGTGAAGGGTCTCTAGCAGAGTTGCTGGGTTGTGCAGTGTGGAGCTGTGGCTGTCCCGAAGCACATCTGGAAAATCATATAATAAATGTTCGCCAAAACAAGCAGGAATGTCTGCATAGACACTAAATTTGTGAAACACCCACTCAGCATCACTAAGTCAATCCCACAAATCCTCTGCAAAACTTGAACGTCTTTCAGTTCCAAATACGTACTCTTTTAAGTGCCTGGCTGGGAACACATTTTCATCATATTTCATAAATAGGTTTCAATTTAAAACTACACACACAATTATTTTATGTCCATTCCTAACTGTAAATTATCAAGTCCGAGAGAGCAAAACAGATACGAGGTAGCAGATTCATTAGCAGCAGCTTAGCTGCCATCTACCCACAGTGGTTTCTGTGGTGCCCATATTCAATCATTCAATAATTCAATTTGTTACATAACACTCATGCTTTTGACCTGGGCAGAGGCAGACGTCGTCTTGACTGCAATATGAAATGAGCAGGGATAGGAAATAGCTATCTTTGCTTGATGACAATAGTGCTTTGACTAGCTAAATTTGTGTAAGCTGGCAGATTACTTTGCAATGTGAACAGTACATTTCTGCTGTTTACCTTGTCATCGTCAAACCTAAACACAGCATGATTACTGTCATGGTCAGTAAAATCCCTCTTGTAATATTATAATCTCAGCTACTGCGCAGTGTTTTGGCATCACACAAATCTTTAAACTCAAAAATCAATTGCTCAAACTGAAGTTTTTTGGATTGTAAAACAACACTTTTGACACTGGTAACGTGCAAATTTTTAAATCCACCTCTCAAATCTACAGGGACTCCGTTTGTGTTTGATGAGGTTATTGCTTTAAGATTTTAAGTTTCCTGCAGCTGTAAATAAAGCACAATTTGATGAGATGTTGGTGGGAAATAATATGAGAAACAGGGACCTTGGCATACCGAAGGGTTTAGTTATGTGACACCCCTCTGTGAAACTGTTTAACAGGAAGAAATAGCTTGGGAAATTTGGATAGATGGAGGGAAGCAGGGCATTTCTACAAAGGCAACCAACCACTGTATCATTACAACATGAAAGTGAGAGCCTTGTTAAAGGTTGCCGTCTGCCACATGCCCCAGTGGTCCTTGTGCTCCTTAATCCCCCCTGCTGGGCTAGTAAATTCCCATTTAATTAGAATGCAAATACCACTAATAAGTTTAATATACCAAGACTTGTTTTCTTGTGACCAAGGCACAGAATGGGAAAGAAATTAAATGATCCCATGAAACTGAGCGGAGGTTCTCAAATGTCACGTATGAGGCAGAGGTGCATGTGTGGATGTGTGTGTCCTCTTTATAGGCATTGTCAACAATCTTCACTGCAGTGTTCATATTGGATATTAAAGTGCGAGCAACAAAGACGGAAAACAAGAAAGCTTAATAGGAACGAGTGAGACAATGAAGCAAAAACATTAAGAGAATAAGAGGCCAACAGGAAGCAAAGGGAGAAATTTGAACATCACTCATGATTAGAGGCAATAAAACCAATAGTGGTCCATCAGCAGTAAAATATAGCCCACAGGAAGGTTATGCTAATTTTCTTGTGTCTGTATGTCTGCATACGTGTGTGTGTGGTTGGTGAGTGCATCCTGACACGCCTTCTAATACTGTTGATTTTCTCTCTCCTGAAAATAAAGACTCATCAGGCTTCTGAAGTGAGATGGGATGTCATATTAGGATGTTTTGGTGCAGATGCAGAAGGCCTAGAAGAGGGTGTGAAGAGCGCTAATGGGAGGAGAGAAAGTTTTAAGTGATGCTTTAAGACCCATTACGGACTGTTTGATGAGGAAAATATGGGTAGCCCAAGTATCAGCAGAATGACACCTGTGAAATTAGAGTGGCAACAGAGTAAACACTGAGTCAGGGCTCATGTGAGGCTCATAGAGTAACAATTGCAAACAAATCGCTGAGGCAGAGTGCATTGTGCCACAAGGTTACCTTCACCTTCATGAAACTTTAAGCAGGCATCAATGTTTAAAATATGAGTTTTACGGCAAGTGATTACTCCTAAATAAATGCAAAGCTTTGTCAGCCAAATGTTGCACCAATCAAAGCTAATGTCGTCAACTTGCCAGATTGTTTCCCCCTCCTAACCCTCTTGTCTGCCTGACACTTTTCCCAGATTGATGTGTGTGTTGCAAGGTAATATCTTTTAATCGTGGGTCGGATATATAACCCAGCCAATCCTTTTTTTTATTTGATATCCTTGTCATGATTGATAGATATCATCAAAATTAAAGGCTCAACTTTGAGGTCAGGAAGAGTGATTTGCTGTCAGCGCTTCTTTAATAGTGAGAGGAGAGCGAGTCGTTTCTCTTTGGGGACGGTGGGAGAAGGAAGAAGAGCAGGTGTGTGGGGGGGGGGGATGGCAGGAGGATGAGAAAGGTGGAGGAGAGCGTCTTATGAGGTTATTAGGTTTTAATCAATATGGTATATGGCCAGAAGATGATTGGAAAACAAACCTAATCTGGGAAGCAATACGTCTCTCATTCATCTCCCTGGCTGTCTCAGCGGTGGATCAGCCGGGCTCCTATTGCCACCTTTTTCAGTTCAATACGCATCACAGCAAATATCAGGTTCCTTTATATAACAACCACTTAAACCAAGCAAACAAACAAGTCTCTGTGACACCTGAAAATGTTGCAGTGGATGTGAACTTGCGGATTATTCTTGTTTTAATCTACATAAAGAATTTAAAATCCTGAAGCAGAGGATGGGGGTGCTCATTGGAGACATCCAGGGCCAGGTTTACTGAGGCTTTTGCGTTAGCCTTTGGAGCAGAAATGTGACACATTCTGCTTTTTCAAAGAGGTACATGTGTTTGCAAGGTGCATAGACATGTTAATAATAGAAGCTGATTTTTCAGTGGTCAGCTTCGTGTGGAAAATTCTCCACCTAAACAAAAACTTTGCTTGTGTTCAAACATTTTGGCTAATTTTTTAAGAGCGTATATCACAGGGTTGTATGCCACCCCCTCTCCTATTTACAGCATTGATAGACAAAGTATCAGGGTGGTACTCATTGTGAATGATGTTGGATGCTAATTATCATGAGGCAACAGATGACAATATGAAGATTTATGATCATGTCCATCAGTTGCATTAGCTACAGCAATGGCAGATATATATATTTTTTCTTACAGTAGCATTGTAATAAACAAAGGTACATAAGCAGATTAGTGAAGCAATAGTCCTGATTTACTGATTGCTTTTTGTTTCAACCTCCTACACCTCCACCAGTTTGGAGTAGTGGTACAGAGAGCATTATGGTGGATACAAGGCGAGGTTTCTTCGCTTGGTGGCTTGACTGGTGATGAGAATTTCCACACTAAGAGAAGCCAGGTGAGAGGCTTTGCTGGTAAGTTTAACTCCCAGGTAGGCATGCTAGAGGGACTACATGTCTCTTGTGGCCAAGGGGCGCTTGGGGTTCCCCTACTAAAAGCTAGGAAGGAATTGCTCAGAAACTAATGTGTGGGTTGCTCTGCTCACTGCTTTGCAACTGTGGTCCTTAATGAGTATTCAAAATGGATAATCAAGTGGAAGCAGAAATCACTAAGTACAGCTTGCAGGACCTGTAATTATATCTTAAAAATGAGCATTTTTTTAACACACAAACTTGTTGCTAATTACCACCAAAAGGCAATTTTGCGAAGCTGCCTTAGCCTACAGTACGTGCACAATATTTAACACTGCTGCCTGAAACTATAGGAAAATATTTTTTTTGTATGAGACAGCATGGAATAATTCAGCTTTCTTTAGTGAATGTTTTCAGACAATAATCGTGCCTAGTTCAAATGCCACCATCAGGTTGGTTCTCAGATCCATTTTATAGCCGCACACACAGACACAAACACACACAAGCCTGAATGGATCGAGTCACTCATGCATAAGCGCAGTGGGCACACTGCTGCATGAAATCAGTTTTGCTCATGCCATCTTTTCATCCACAGACCTGTAAATCACTCAAGATTTATTTCTACACATCATGAAATGGTGTCACGTTGTACATGACGTGGGATTTGTTGAATGCATAATGCACAGCTGGCTGCAGCTGGTCTGGTGTATTTGTGGGTATGTTTTTTTTATTTTTTTTTTTAAATAACTAGACAGACTAAACACACAAACTCTCTGCCTCTGACACTTTAAATGTATGCAGTCATACCGATGTGCACCTGTCTGGTACAATACTAACAGGAGCAGGTGGAAGTGCAGTGCCTTGCCTAAGGGGACCTCAGTAGGGGTTGTTTAGGGAAAGGGGAGCATTCAATAACTATAACCTTTGTATTTTCGCCCTGTCCACCTGTGGGTTACATCAGCATGTTATTATGTACAGGTGTGGATACGACAGCGCCCTTTTCCTCAAAAACTGCCACCACATCACCCCTTGGTTTTTCAACATTGTAACAGAGCCCAGGAGAGGGATGCTGCAACAGAACAGGACTAAATATTTCAGCAGAGCAGATGGCCAGGAATTTGTCAGTACTCATGGCAAAATGGAAGAATAACCAGACACTGGATTCTAAAGTTCCCAGCAAGTTTATTGCAACATTGAGACCAATGGTGTGTTGGTGAGTAGCCTTGCAGAAGTTATACAGTAGGAGATGGTTGAAATGGATGACTATGGAAATACATGTCCATATGTGAAACTTCTATGTATAAATAATGATCAAATGGCCCGTAGTTCAAACCACCTCTTGCATTTGCTTTTAATTTTATAGTGCATCCACAGCTGTTTTTTTCTTTCTTTTCTTTTTTTCTTTTTTGGTACATAAGACTGCCAGCATCACACACAAGGATACTGTCACCAGTTTGACAGTTGCTTCACCCGCCTCACTGATGACATCTGAACTCGTGCGTGATTGTGGAATAAGACGTGCTGTTATTAGCTGGGCTCATATGTGTCATGTGTCTTGCCAGTCACCCGACCAAGACACGACAAGAGTTTATGGCACTGTGATCGTTAGATCTGGCACACTGACCAACGTCAAAGACAAAAAATAGTGTAGTTTGATCCCAGCATAAGCCTCACCGTGCATTTCATCCTGACATAAGCCTGTTAGCAGTAAGACAGAGCCGACAAAAAGTCACTGAGTTATTGCACAAAACAACAATTATTTAAACAGTAAATATGGTCGGCTTTTAGACAGTGAATACTCCTTCACAATAGTATACTGGCTGAACAATAAAACACACAAAATAAGATAACCTTGCAATAAACTCATTAAAATTCCTTCTTAAAACAGCAACAATAGTGTTCAGACTGCAAACGGGCCCAGGAATAAAGCAGTAGCAAGATTCCCTGGTATTCCCTTAATAAATAATCAGTGAAAAGAACAGATAAAAAATAAAATGAAATGCCAGCAACCGTGAAAACCAGCAAGGCTATGTTAAAATTACAGAAATTTAAAAACACCAATATGCTCATTGTCCCAGAGCAGGCTGGCCTGGTAGACACTCAAGACAGCAGCGACACTGCCAGGAGGACTCTCAACTGTTCAACATCCCCAATTTACACAGTTTCACTACTTACGCAGACTCAGTATCCCACAACTCAGGAGAATGTTGTGGATCCTCAGCGTCAAACTGCTGATTGCTAACACCACCGTCTTTGAATGATTCGCTGGCTTGTCCTCTAATTACTCCGATCGGCCACAGCTGTGGAGTTTGTTTCAAGCAGCTCGCCGACAGACTCGGGAGAAATCAGGACCTGAGACAGCAGGTGATCAGTGTGAGCAGAGGAGATGCTCATAAGGAAAATAAAAGCTCATCCAGCTGTCCAGCTGTCCCTGACACTTTGACAAGCAAGACCCAGACTAGATGTCTACATTATAGTCTGTATCTTTAAAACTGTATGTGTCATTTTTGATTCTTTTAGGATAAAGACTAATATGTTTGGCAAACACACACCAGGACCAGCTTCTACAGTGTGAAATTTTACCATGAACAGGGCTTTTTTTTTTTTTTTTAGCATAACCTGTAACCTCACAGACTAATACTATGAGATGCTCCTTAACCTTGGAGGTAATGCTAGGTTACGACTGTAGGTGCATAGCCAAACATGCTAACGACTGCATCTTGTGTTAGAGCAGATACACACACTTTTCTTACAGTTTGTTTTTGCATTTTGGTTTTATAAAGGCTAAAAAAAGATGTGAACCTCCAAACTTTAAACTTCAAATGCCAAGTGTTGCTCTGCTCACTGCGTTAGCACGTAGAGCTTGACAAGCCTGCCATGCATACTTGTCATGACTAAGCAGTGATTGGACAATCGATATTCAGGGAAGGGTTTAGTGAATGGTCAGTTTCAATTATGTTGATGAAGATCATAATGATGCTAACCCAGGCAAATGTCTGCTGAGCTTCGCAGGGCCACGGTGAGTGATGACACCACTGGGACCATGATGACCTGGCCTTACGGGAGTTAGTCAGTATGTGAGGTAAAGACAGAAAAAGACATCGCAATTAGTCAAGAAACATTCATGTTGCAGAGTTGTTTTGTGAACTATAAATGGGAATCAGTAGCATTTTAAATATCGGTTCACTTTGCTCTGATGTTTGCCTCCTTTTGCACAATATCCGGATCTGGATGGGAGGTACACACATCTACTTGTATTTTACAGCACGTAGTCGATGCCTTCTTGATGGCTTCCCCATTTAACTGAAAAATGAAATATTCATTAAACAAACACATCGCCTCTTTTGCTCATCTCAAAGCCCTGGATAATGAGTTATGTGGAGTGAGAATGAGTACGTTAGGGAGCTGGAGCGGTGATTTAGTGTCCGGCTTTTTTTAGTCTCCTCAGTCTTTAAGGAGAAAAACAGTGGAACACAAGACTGGTTGTTTGTACCCAGCTGTGGTCGAAATGACATTCAGTTACTTAATGATGTCATTCTGTTCTCCTCTTTGGAGGAGCAAATGTAATAATTGCCAAACAGGATGTTCAATTACAAAGAATTTAGATCTGCGAATCTTACATTTCATTCTGTACATCAATATATCCTGGAAGGATAGATCAGGGACCAAGCAGATCATTTACTGCTATATAACAAAAACATTTGTGAAAATAATGGGTGTCAGAGGCAGATGAATGCCTTACACAAGTAGCTGTTAGTATCAATCTGTGTCTGTTGAACTGCTGGGACGCTCTCTGTTTCTTTCTCAAACACACACACACACACACACACACACACAGACACACAGATTCACAAGTGGACACCCCAAGTGATGGAGCTTTCTGTATTTGGAGGAGGCCCAACTCATTAGGGTGATTGTCTGAGAAGCGCCTGTGACCACAGATCATGAAGTGCATAATTGGCCCTGCATTTGCAGTGAAGAGGGAGAATGTGTGTACGCGTGTGTGAGCCTGTTTGTATGTCTGACTATCTGTCCATCGGTCTGTCAGAGTGAGTTTTAACTTGGAAGTGGGATTGAGATGTAAGTAAATGTAATTTCTTTTTTTTTTTTTGCCATGAGCAAAATTATACTCCCACATTTGTCCAAATGATAGATCATAATTTTTGGGTCATTACAAGATTAGAGACGGGCTGGGTCAGTGAACTTTAATCTGCATTTCAAATCTGAAAAGTTTCATACCAAAGTTGTCAACATTTGAACGCGTGGGGAATATATTATTGAATATTTTTTGAATAAGTTACTTTTTGAATACCAAATCCTGTCTGAAGGAGGATGGCATTTTAATGACATGCTGTAAAATGCTGCGTTAGCTTAAGTGGACAAAATGACTGATGATTCTGTGCGTTATCGGACAAAAGAAAACATGCTGCAAATTGTTAACACTTTTGTGTACGATACCAGGATTAATAATGCAGTTTCCTCATTGGCGGAGATAGATATATAATGCATTAGCACTAGACAGGGGGTCAATGAATCATAAATAAGACTTTGAAGATCAGCAACAGCCAGAGAGAATCTGTCTGTGTGCTACTGTCTCTTTCCCTCTGTTTCTTTCCTTCATTCCAAAAAAGCACACAAAAATCCATTTCCATCTTAGATTTTTAAAAGGAGCACTGGGTAGTGATGGACGAGGATGAAGGTGGAAGAGAAGCGTGCAGTGTAGCAACAGTTTAGGTAGCAGGATAGAAGGATACACAGGTGGAAAAGAGATGGGGAGGCACAGGAAAGTTAACAGACAGAAAGAGAGATGAGGAGTTAATAAAACTGCATTAACAGTACCATAATGCTGCTTTACACCCCAATGGGCATCTCTGCACCTTGATACATTTATATTCTAATTATCTGCATCATTGAGGTTGATTGATTGGCCTAATATGATTCGCATGGCACCAATTTAAAAAAAGAAACTAATCTGTGACAGCTTTTGTTGGCACTCACATCCTCCTTCACGATGTTTGAATGTTTATGTCTCCTGTTCAAAGTCAGTCTGACTCGTGCCAACTTGTGCTGTTTACGAGTGCTGATGACTGAACACCATCAATCACCTAAATATGTTGGAAGCACTTGTTCTTTTTTCAGGATGAACAATGATAAGATTTGTAACAGTAATTAATGGCAACGAGACTGTTTATTAGATGAGAAAGGGCTCATGGTGTTCAGTCGTGTATGAAGTGATCTCCCATTCATCGCCTTCGTTGCGGGGTTGACAAATAAACAGGTGACAGGAATCAAACGGCAGATGTTAGTAATTAAACGGGAGCATGCCAGTTGGAAGCTGTGTTTCTGCCCCAGCAAGAACATTCTTTTTGGAAAAATCAGGAATGCGCTAAGAGCATTGTGGTTAACGTATCAATTAACCATCAAGGACAGTATCACAGATATTATGCACAAATACTAATGCAGATCAAACCAGCTGTAATGGAAAAAGTCATCTATCATTCTGTATGAATATGATATTACACGCATGGTGATCGCTCCAAGAAAAACAACCCCCAAGAGAGAAGATTGAGACCAAGCATTAGTTTGACCTGAGTTTAGCTCATATTTATTCTAAACACAAGGCCAACTAATGAGTATATTCAATGACAGCCATCTAAATGGATGTAGCGTCTGACTATTGGGTGCAGGAGAATATGCATTTTGTATTTCCACCACATCCCCCTCGCCCTCTACAAACTCTCTCCAGAAACTCATCACACTGCAGCACATTACAGGAAGGTTGCATCCAGCATACTGCAAGCCTGAGCAGGAAATCATTAGCATTCGTTATACCATATACCTGGGTTCACGCCAGAGTGACCTTGGCCAGAAGAAATGATAGAAAGTACACTTAATTTCATGGCAACAAACATGTACACACACATGCACTGGCCCATGCACACACAGCACCTCATGTCTGCAAACCCATGGCACTATAGTGAGGTGGCAGCTCTATTTGACCGAGCACTAGTCACCTGTGGAGAACAAACCACTTTGCAAGCAATCAGCACCATCATAAAACACAATGAGCACATGTACTGGAACACCCAGCCTTTACTGTAATCGCATCAGTGGCAAAGCATTGAGGACAGTAGCTCGAAGGGCAAATGGGTCAGAGATTACCTCTAGTGACCAATGAATGTGTTACAGCAATGG
Organism: Chaetodon trifasciatus; assembly: GCA_037975065.1. Lineage (NCBI taxonomy): Eukaryota > Metazoa > Chordata > Actinopteri > Chaetodontiformes > Chaetodontidae > Chaetodon > Chaetodon trifasciatus. The sequence continues at coordinate 307,324 of JBBMOE010000015.1, read as the reverse complement.
AAGCCAATGTAGTCGATCCATTGGACACAGTAGCACCAGAGACTTCAGCGCCCTGCTCAGCCAAGATTGACGACCAACATGAAAATATATTTGCAGTGATCTTGTGGGTAGTAAAAATGCTCTGTGAAAATAGAGCAAAACGCTTGTACAGCAGTTCTTCAGTCGCTGGATAGAGAGATGTTGAATGGAGTGGACATGTGGTCATGCATGGAGGAGGGCCAATCTTGAGAGATCTCGCCACTGGAGAGTAAATCATTTAACCGCTGCAGAAACACATACTCAACCATGTTCATGGAGAAGGGTAAAGAAGGGTAATGGGAGTCTGAGACGGCTGGGGGGAGGAAGAGCTTAAAAAAGTGAGCACACCAGGGGATTTTCAAGTGGTTGGTGAGAGAGAAAATAAAAGCCGAAAAATGTTTTCATCCATGCCTAATTCAAAATATGAACTCGTGTCCACGCCGGTCTACATGCATGTGCACATGTGCTCAAAGTGTGATGTTCTAAGACTCCAAACTGTTGAAGTCACTGCTGTAGGATGGTCCTAAGATGATACATGCAGTATTGCATTCCAGCCTCAGCCTTTCAAACATCAATGTGTATCTATTTTTCAAAAACGAAATGAGTGAGCAAAAATGGCAACAAGAAAGGAATTATAGAATATTGTGCTAGGTGGGAAACCAAGACCAAGACAATAGCTCACCAGAAAGCTTCACAATAAAATTTGTATTATTGTTCACTTACAAACTCTTTGCTCTGGATTTATTTTTTATTTCTACACTTAGAAGACAAATTGATTTTTTTTTTCAGCTTTTTGCAGTTTTGGTAGAGAACAGTGATAAGACCAAGCTCTCATAAGAAAAGAAAATCTTTATTTGTAATATTGTTGCTGTTCTCTCATTACATGTATGTGTCCAAAAACACCACAAATAGAGTCCCCTGATGCGTCGGTATTAATCTCCCACTCTGTTCTAATTTCATGCAGGGCTTGGCTAAGATACAGTCAGATGTGCCAGATCAATGCCGCACCCCAGTGTACTGTTGGTGCATAATTGTGGATGGAGTACTCACAGCATTTTGACATTAGCAGCACAAAAACACATCTTGTGGTGAACACATTAGATCGCTGTCAGATGACACGTACCATACTGTCTCTGCCACACTAACTTGCTTACCTGATGTGTTACTGCTGTGCGGGCTCTAAACAGCTGAGGCGGATGGGAATGTCATCAGTTTTGCAGGGATTAAAATGAAAATAATGTACAAACAGAAATTTTGACCTGATCATGGTGCTGGATGAAAGGTCAAGTGCCAAAGTCATTAGGATTCCTCCTCTGGGGACCATGGATGTCTGCACCAAATTTTATTGCAGTCCATGGCATTGTTGAGATATTTGAATAAAAAACAAAAATGTCAACCAGATGGTTGTGCTTGAGGAAAAGTCAGGGTAGAATCAAAGTCAGAGGAGCACACGAATGTACCAAATTTCATTATAATCAATTCCACAGTTATCCAGGAATTTCACTATGGACTAAAACATCCTGGTGGCACCAGCAAAGAGGTCAGAGGATTGTCAAAGTCACTGGAAGATATCATCTGGGAACAATGAAAGGCTGTACAAAAATTGGTGCCAATCCATCAAGAAGGTGTGGAGATACTTCTCTGAATATGTTAAACGTTTGACATCTCCTGGCCCAAGCACCTGCAATCTTCAGGTTACTGGCCTCTCGTCAGTTGCTCTTGCTGTAAACCCTTACAGATAATGCGTCAGGGCAGCACAGTTTGCCCTCTTCTTCCTTAAATTCTCCCACTTTACTGCCCTTCTACCTGCCCTGCAGTAGCTCCCAGCGGCTGCTCAAAATCCAGCAACATTGATGTTAGCCTGTGAATCAAAGCAAGAAAACAGTAGCTCCATAACAACAGATGATGATTCGGATGTGCACTCCAGCACAGTCCCCGTGCTCATACATCCCGGCCACTATCCATTGCTCTGCTTGGTCCCATCTTCTCACCCTCTCACCCCTTCAGAGGTGGAATGACTTTCTGACCTCAGAACAACGTGTTTTGCCTTTTGCACTGCAGGACAGAGAGGTGCCTCCACCTTGCTCTCTGACATCCAGTTGTTCACCCAGCCCTGACTCCTGACCTGAATCATAGCTTATAAAGGGTCAGCACTCAACCAACCATGACGCACACAAACACACCAGCAGCAGCTAAGCATCTATAATACCATTTTTTTCTTCATCTTTCTCAGCTTATGTGTTTTGTAGCATTCTGAAATATGTTTTTTTTTGCTGATGCTTGAAAGAAATTTATGTATTGCACTTATTGAGCAATGCCATTTTTAAGAAACATGAGGCGATAACAATTCCAATGAGGACAAATAGTCAACCAGTGAAACGGAGAGCAGTATGAGTCATCAGTGGTACAAGAGCAGTGATCAATCTAAATCTAACTGAAATGGCTGGAGGGAGTCATCCGAGGATAGACATTCTACTACAGAATTGAAAAAAAACTCCATTGCGTCTTTTACCAAATGAACCTCACATGCATATCATAAGCTTCATAAAGCTGGCATTTATGACAGAGCTGCCATTGGCAGAATTCATGCACCCTAAAACAACTAATAAAGATGCATAAGGAACACAAGTGCGCTGTGCGTAACACACCTGGGACAGACTGTTGTTCATGTTTTTCCCTTTACCTTTCATGGTTTGATGCTTAAAGAAAGCCAAAGGAAACTTTCACTCACAGTTTCTCTAAGCCAAAGTCAGACAGGTTGGTGGATCCATGATGGAGTCAGAAGGTTCAACATTTGCTTGCCATGACTGGATGACAGCCAAGGAATGAGCCAATATTTTTGACAAACCAGGTTCAACTTAGGTGAGAACGCCACATGTTTCTGCGTGGTATTTCCATATTAAAAGATGATAACGCTGGCATAAACTGGAAAATTATTAAAGAGGGATTTCACAGGTACCAAGAAGAAATGAAACACCTGTCTAGGGCTCCCCGGTCACCACAATTAATTCTCACTGAACTTTGATGTCGCATTTTGGGTCACAGTGTGTGAATAACGTACGTGAAGGAACGGGAGATTTAGTCAAATATGTCCCTCAACGCAGTTCAAACTGTACAACACCAGTGGAAGTAAGAGTGAAGATAATCTGCAGATAAACTGTGCTGTGCTTTTCACAAAACAGTTGATCTTGTTGAAGATGAAGTGCTTACTTACGCGCCCACTTGTATGTCTCAGCACTTGTATTATTTATGCATTTCATACTGATGATGATATGTACTCTCACTCAGGATTTGGTGGCAAACAGACACATATGAAGGAAGAGAAACAGGGTAAAAGAACAGTAAAGTGCAAAGAAGTGTAGAAGCCAAAATAATACAACAGGAATACAAACTGCATATCTATAGAGGATGTTAAGACCCGTGAGAATGAAAAATTAAAAACCTCTGTAGACTTTAGACAGTGAATCCTATTATCCAGCATGCTGTACATCACACAAAGTACAATCACCCCAATGGAAAAAGGTCTCTTTTGTTTCTGTAAAGATCCCTGTAGAAAATGCCAAGAGTGCAAAATGTTACCAAGAATGATGCTAAAACACTCTGTCCTGTAGATAAGCTGCATTTGAGTGTAGTATCCCAAAGCTGTGGGAGACGACAGGTGGCAAAATGAATAAGCACAAACAATTCAACTTCCTTTTCATATGTTTGCAATAATTACATGAAAGTACACCACAGATTGCTTGATTGTACACAGTTTGTCTTTTCATTGGCAGGCTGCACAGAGCTGTGACATTTGGTAACAGCGGACCCCTGCTGTGTCCATTTTGTATTTTTTCTTTTCTTGTTTTGCAGAGATCATTTTTATTGGCTGAATGATCACCATGATGCACAGCTTCAGCGAATAAACCTCAGCAGATTTCCAGCCATTAAAGCTGGGAAAACACCTTTTTTCGACTCTGCTCTGCAAACATGCCTTTCGTATTTGAATGGCATGGGTGGATAAGATTAAGGAACAATTAGAAACATGTTGCTGGTGGCTTCTGGAACACACAATATAAAGATAAACATTCTTATAGATATATATTAATTATGCATTCAGTTGCATCTACACAAAGCTTTGTTATCCTTCTTTAAAGCATGATGGTGGACTGGGAGTGAATACAGATTTACAATGCAGGAATGACGGGGAAATATGACCACTTAGGCCTGAGCAACATTTTTTCTTCTTGGACAATGTCTAAATTGTGGCCTCATGAAGGATGCTTATGGTCACACGTTTACATACATAAGCACAAAAGACACATCTATGTGTCCATACATTCATACAGTTGTATCGTTTTCACAAAGTCAATTAAGTGAGGGTCTGGTATCTGCATTCAGTGTATGCACCTTTGTTTTATTCAGAGTTCCCTTTTCAGGGGATGACCACAAGCCGCTGACAGAGACAGCGTTTTGTCCTCAAGGAATTGTGACTGGAAGCTTTCTTTAATGGTTACCTCCGGAGAGTCCAACACCTCCATAGTTTTCATAGAAAATATTTATCTAATACACTACACAACAGACAGCCACCTAGGTGAAGACAAAATCCAAATCCAAATCCAAAATCTAGTTTTGCTTACAACAGACTGCAATGGAGTAGCGATATTAAAGTCAAAGCAACAGGAAGTCTTGGAGGTTTGGTCAATTCTCCTGTTCTTTCCCTTCGTGTACTGGTTGTCCAGAGAGCAGTGGGGGATTCCCCGCACAAGATGGCCTTCTATCTGCTTCTCCAGAGCAAACCCAGTGAAAACCTGACCATCCACATCCTCAAGTCACTTTTGAATAATATAGCCCAAAACCACAAATCATAAATTTACCTCACTGGGGCTCATTATTTGTACATAATACAACACCTTCTATCCTAAGACCCTCAGTTCAGATGAGGAATACTTCCAATGATGTGGGAAAGCACATGGACTTTGGCTTCCAACAGGAAAAAAGTTGAGAGGAGGGAGATGGCCATAAAGGCAGACCAAGGGCAGAACGTAATATCCTGCTGCATGTCACATTTCCAAAAACATCCTAACAGCCTTATCTCAGAGGCTGGGAAGGTCTCAGCACTTCAGCTGCTTCTTTATCACATTCTGAAATACATTTAAAAATGGATCAATTTTAAAGTGTGGCTTTAAGAATCAATTATTGTAAATCACCATGTGTTACATTTGTTTTATAGTATTCCATTTATAGCATTTAGTGAGTAATTGCACATATATACAAATTCTATACTGCATTTAGCATACTGTTATCTGGCTTACTGTGCTGTGCACAGCCATCTGTCAATTAATTATTGACTGTTTATGAGGCAGATTAGCACACATTCACATGAGGAGGTGAACCATGAACAAGAAGAGAGATCTAGTTCATCTAATTAGAGAAAAAAAAAAACATGACATCAGATGAATAATAGATGTAAAAAAAAAAAGAAGGAAAAAAAAAGAAGGAAAATCCTCCAAGATGTACAGTATATGCTTTTCCAATGGGATTCCTTCATTATTATCTCTTTAATCAGAAGCCACAAACAGAAAGTAATCTGTTGCAACTGCAAATCACTCATTCCCTCATCTTCCTCCTGATTGGAAGGTGAACCGGCTACTGTCTGCCCGCAGATGATAAGATATTGATCAACGTCACATCTCTGTCACTCAGACTATTGGACCTGTGATGAAGGTTCGAATAGATAACAGGAAGGGATTATTATGACAGGCGATAACATTTGATTAACAATTAATCTTTTCCCGTGTTGCTACCTTGATGAAAAACTTTCCAATGAAAGGACATGAAAGTAACAGAAAAGGTGCTTAAACAGTAAGACAGATATAGAAAGAACTTTTTTGTAGTGGAACATATAGGCAAGCATTCGTGTTTAACATCCATGACAGGAAAAGGGACATGAGTACTGAGAGTGTTTCCTCTCTTTGCCAGTGCCCTCCCTCTATTCAGCTTGTTAAAGGCAGCCCCATGTAAGCACCCCGCCAGCCTGTTAGGGGAGGGATAATGAAGTAATCCATAGTCATTACTCAACCATCACCCTTGGTGTGCACCGGCCGCTGTGGACCACTTAGTTGGAGGTGTGTCAGAGTGTGTGTGTGTGTGTGTGTGTGGAGGAAGGCAGCCAGCGAAGGCATTAGTAGCGCAGAGGGTTAGAGAAGGTCGGTATGGGACACAGGGATGGTGTCCACTGGGTGTTGTGAGAAAAGGGTGAGGGACACGGAGCCTGGCAGGGTGTAAGTGGGACTGTTGTGGTATACTTTAATTACAGCTGAAGGATAATTTGAGCATTTATTGATCCCCTCCTATGGCTGGGGAGGAGGATTTCTCTCTGCTGTTATGACCTGATGGCCCAGGAGGGAGGCATGGGTGAGGAAGGTGGGAGAAAAGGGGAGGAAAGTTCAAGAGGACAATAGGAAGAGGTGGTGGCAGGCAGGCGAGGAGGCTTTATGTCGCCATAAAGTTCAATATTATCACCCTGACCACCCGTCCAGGGACTAAGCCTGTAAATAAGCAAGGCGGCACATGCTACATTCCTAAGGATGCTGATTTAAGACTATTTGTTTTGCCTGCCTATTTATTTTGCATGATGGCACAATTTACAATAAGCAAGCAGGGCAAGGCATGCGGGCCCAATGAAACATCAAACACAACAGCATGACTCACGGCCAGACCCAAAGCCAATTCCCAGGTATTAGAGTGCTTTAAGTTTTATGATCCCCTATCACCAAACCTAATATAATTACCCTGCAAGGGCACTCTGTCTTTCAGCTACAGGGGGTGAAATGGGATGCTTGGAGAAAAGGGGGTGGATGTAGTGGTGGCGGTGGTGGGCGGATGAGTGGCTACTTGGGACTGAGAGAGGGCATATGAAAGGAGGTTTTCTTTCACGTACCGGAGCCCCTCACTGACACACACCCATGCACACACAGCTCCAACTCTCAGACGGAGTTAAGTGGTAGTCCACCATCGTATGGGCAGTGACCTTAGCCATGTTGTTATTAATTGCCTTATTATTTTAATTAAGGAGTAACATCCCGTGTGAAGTTGAATCGACAGAGTCGCCAAAGAGTCTGTGTAATTAACTGAGTCCATTCTGAAGGTCAATCCGTAGCCTGTCTGTGAGGATGAACACTGTGTGTGTGTGTGTGTGTGTGTGTGTGTGTGTGTGTGTGTGTGCGTGTGTGTGTGTGTGTGTGTGTGTGCACGGCTCTCCCTCTCCTCTATTTTATCATCCTCCATGTTGTTGTATGAGACTAGTATGATTAGCTCCTGTCACACCGACCCATAAGTCATTCCCTGCCTGACGCCTCAATCTCTACTCGCTCCGCCGATATGCGTAATGTGTCACTGTGGTCACAAGTGATATACACAGCCATTATGAATAAAATAACCATCGTTAGGATATCCAATACTGCCATATCTCTATCCCCGTCTCTCTTGCTTGCGCTGTGAGACTCCACAGCCACAAGGTCAGGCTGTGGGTTCAGAATTTCATTTTGTTCTGCGTTCATCCTCTGGAGGTCGAGCAGCAGTTTCGGCAGTTACTCCCATTGCCTGAGTGTCCCCCATCTCTCCGTCATCTTGTGTTCTCCTTGGGTTGTGGGCTTGTTTCAGCCAGGTTTGTCTACCTTGCAGCTTGAGACTGTAGTGAGGGGCGCATGAAAAATTCACGCCGAGGTAGAGCCACTGAGAGACGGGAGTGAGGAAGACAAGGGAGAAATGTGTGGGAGAGTGAAAGTGAGAGATGGAGAGAGAGGGTTAACGTGGCAGCAAAAGGAGATTTAGAAATGAGCAAATCAGGAGGAAAATGTGTATCACTCATGAGGGATTGTGAGGCTGAAAACACAGCCAGAGTGAATGCTGTGGCCGCGGTGTAAACAGGTAATGGCTAGTCGGCATTCTACTTCTAAAAGGTTAATTACATCTAATCTCTGCATGAGAGGCTGTGTCAGAGAAAGAGACATTAATAAGGCATGACAAGGCAGAGCAACAAGAGGGGCAGCAGTCTGGATATTGGAGGGACAAGCAGACAGTGCCATCCACTCTGGCTGCACCAGCCAACTAACAGTACTAGATAAAAAAGACTAATCAGTCATCAGAGGGAAGGAGAGGAAGAGATGGAGAGAGGAAAGTTGATGAGAGAAGCAGGATGAATAGAGCTTTAAAAAATTAGGTCTCTATTGGTTATACAATTGCTGCTCTTGCTTAGTTTCATGAAAATACCATTTCTAATTTAGAGTATATCTGCATTATGATCTCAAAGAGAATTTTCTGTAACAAAGGCATTTTTGTCTTTGAAATGTCTAACTCAATTCCCTGCACCTACTCTGAAAAGACAGCCATCTGATAATGTTGCATCCCTTTGGGGTAAAATATTGCTAAGAAGTGAAATCCAAGAAAAGAATGCTGAAAATAATCTCTGAGAAAATCAAAGCAACGTAAAGGGAACAAAAGGAGTGTGTGCTGCTACCCTGCATCACCACAGGAATAAACTTACTGCATGTGCATTTTTCTACCTAACTACCTACCTACCTACCTATTTTGCCTTCTTTCAATGCAAATGTCACAGGTAGGGTAGGCCGCAATGCATTCGCATACATTCAAACAGAACCAGCAAACACAGCAAGACCTCGTTCTGTCAGTGTCACTGAGTCAAGTCTTATATCAAAGAAAACAAGATCTGAGTCATCTGTTTTCACGGTGAGGCTTTGTTTTAACTTCAGACAGAGAGTGGAAGCGATGGGTGTGAGACAACAGCAGCGAGACTGCTCTCTGCAGAGACACTAATCCTCGTGATGGCATTATCATCCACACATCAGCCCACTATACAGTAGGCAGGCACGAGTGTAGGACGCACCGCTCACTGTGACAGCTGGGGTCTTTATGCTTGGGAGGGAGGAACAGCTCATTACTGGAGATGTTTTCAGTGTTTTGATGGGTAAATAGAAAAACTGCTATCAAAAGCTAACACTGACAGCCACCGCATTGCCTCCCACTTAATCTGGATATGCATGAATGAGAAAAAGGATAATATCATCAGCATACTGTCATATCTTTTTTTATAAAAGGGAGTGAGAATATCAGCTGCCCCTTTTTCTATCAGTGATTTGTATATCAATGGGCAGCTGTCAATGTTGGCACTTTGAAGTGGCAGTCTGGAGATAAGGATTATAATTAGCCCCTCGTTGTGAGTAGGTGAATGGAGGTGCAGGTAAGGAGCGGCTGATAATTTCTCCAACCTCTCCCTCCTACTCTTTCGCCACCAACTTCAATGATTGAGATGAGAAATCAGCGGGTGTAAAAGTCAATTGACTTCAACAAAACTTGTGGCGAATGGTTGCAATCCGACTGCGGCGCGGTGATTGCGTTTTATCGTCCAAGTGCTTCAGTCTTAATGCGCCGCTGTGTCATCAGCTGGCAACTCACCCTTATAACCCTTGCAGATGCTCCCGGCAAATTCATTGCTCATCAATCCATCAGATGGGTTTTTATTTGCCTTTTTATTTGGCGAGGGATCCAGGAGAGGGGAAGGTATTGTGTTGTTTTTTTTTTTCCTCCTACATAAGAGAAGGAAGGACTGCATCCCATTCTAATCACCAGCATAAGAGACTGTGGATTGCTGGGCAAATCTTCAGTGTATTTCTCTATAGTATAGTCTACAACAGGAAATACACATATGTTGTTTTAATTCATGTTTATGCATTATTCACTTTATTCCTACCATTTAAGATGAACCCACTAATGGGAGAAAACCCTAGGCAGGACATTCAGCAAATGAATCACTCAACTCGTCATGTCTGACGGTGCTGCCATCACTGCAGAGTTGAGGAAAAGTATACGAGGAGCAGTCACAGCTGCCCTTTTATAAGGAGCATCCCTCAGAGGCTTGATTGGGCTCATCCTCATTGGCTGAGGAGGTAGATGCAAATTTCGGGGCTGCAGACACAAGTGCCTGAAGGCGAGACAGCCCCATTAAAGAGTGAAGCCTGTGTGGAATAGAGTACTGCCAGATTACACTTTGCTGATATATCCTCCTCCAGTGCTCTCAGACTTTGTGTGTTTAAGGTTAATTTACGATTGGCATCAAAAGCAGACAAGAGAGAAATGAGGTTGTTGTGGTTTTAAATTAATTTGTCTGAACACTGATGGTTTCACAATTCTGGTATGTTTATGCCTACGTGTGAATGTTTGTGTGTGCGCTTTGCATGCACATTTGTGTGTATTCTTCACTTGGCAAACCGAGTTCAGGTCAGACCAGGCTTTATACCATGCACTTTGTTCTTGGCTGAATGACAGGGACCCCATTTGCTGGATGCAAATTAGGAGCATTGTCAGCGCTCCTAATTCAACACAGCTCCTCTTTCTTTAAAAAGTGTGGCTTTTCATGAAAGTGCTAATAGATGGTGAGTTCGCCATAGAGGAAGTGATCCTATTGCAGATAAGAATGAGTAATGCCGCTAGGAGCAAGTTCCACTCAGTGGGTGCACATGAACTTTAACTCACGGACTGTAGTGTCGACTCATGACATTGTAACTCATTTTGAAAAAGCTATAGTTGCCAGCAAGTGTGAATGGCCTTATACCAAGTCATACAATCAATTTGCTTCCTGTCAAAGAGGAAATATACAACAAAGGCAAAAAATAAAAAAAATAAATGAAAAATCAGCAAATGAAACAAAACAGACAGGCCCCAGTGTCTTTCTGTTGAGTAATCAAATAACTGACTAAGAGTAGTGCAGAGTGTAGTATGTGCCTTTCACAAATGTAACAAATCCAGAGAGTGCACAAGTGGGAGGAACAACCTAACTTAGAAAATAGTGAACCACTGCAGAATTCCACAGATCTCAAGTGCTTTGTTGCAAAAATAAATCTTCGAGGCAGCACATCAGTACGAAATAACACTAATTAATTTGCAAGGCAAATTTCTCCTCTGGAGAAGGATCCTAATGTACAGTATAGAAAACCTGGTGCTGTTTTTGTTCAAAGTGAAATATGACACATCTAAAGGCAGCAGCAGGCTTCAGAGGTTAATTTCAGCCGTTTAACTTTGTGTGTCGTAAGTTGCCCGTGAGCACCAATCAGTTTAGGGCAATGACACGAGAGTGAAGCCAGTCAGACTATTTGGTCTTGTTTCCAAGCAAGAATATAACATCAGGCTCAGTGCAGTTATCCATTGCTTTGGAGTTGCAGAAGAAATTCATATGATAAGGGCTCAGCATACAGTATGGCTAAAGCGAGCTCTGTGCGGCCAGTGGCAGTTGGCCACTAGTCTGTATCATACATACTTATTGGTGTTAAGACAAGAAGAAATTGGATCCCACGAAACCATGTAAATGCTTTAATCTCAGTCTTACTTTAATCTGGTTACCTGGAGTAGCCAAGTTATGGTGTGTGTGAACTTGTACTCCATGTAAATTAAGTTTTGGCTGACGTATTCCAACCAGTCCTCTTCCTGACATGTTCACTAAGCACTTCTTAATCAAACCGTTAATGCTATGACTGGATTCATGGAAGAGGAACAGGTTTAGTGATGACCGGCCCTGTCTGCTGTCGTAACCACAGGGAACAAGCGTTCTTACAGGTAACAGAATGAATGGGGCTGCTTTTATTTCCACAGGTCCGTCATTAACAGAGCTTGCTGGTGTGACATACAGTATTGTGATTGGATTACATGAGGGATGTACAATGTGTTGCTGCTCCCGTGGTGATTCGGTCACGATGGTTCACCTCCCGTACACGTACACTTACCCTTAATGAAACATGTTTCTGCAATTTTAAATTGATGTTGAGTTGAGTTCATTTTATGGAAAATGTTTATGTATCTCAAACTCAACAGTCTGCAAGGGAAATTAAAGATAAATAAACAAAAACCATATGTGAGCTATTTCTTTCTGGTAGTCCCACATTGTGATTTAGATTGCACAGATGAAGTGAAATTTTTTTCCCTTAATTTCTTGAATTGATTTAGTTTGATAGTAAAAGCCATTTGTAGATAATTCAAAACAATTTAAATCATTAGAGTTTAGAAATGTTGTTTTTTGTGTTCTGCACGGTACCTTATACATTGTAATGTGCAGTCAGCCTTATTCACAGATCAGTAATAGTCATGCAAGATCTTTTTTTTTTTTTTTTTTAAATCACACAGTATGACTATTTTGATGCAGGCTTCCTTGCCAAATAACATTTCAAGAGTGCCTATTGTTGCCACTTGCTTATACAGACATATTGTAGAACTCCATTTCCATTAAACATTCAGCATGTCAAAAACATCAAATGCACTCATATTGTTAGATTCATTTTTTATTTTATTTTTTATTTATTATCTAAATCTAAATTCATACATCAGAGCTGTCAGATGAATTAGTCTTGCTGCTTATTCACATGCATGTTGATGAACCCATGCTATGGATGTCACAGATTGTTTCACAAGGGTTAACAATTGATGGCGAGCCTGGTTTCCTTAGTATGCACACATGAGAGTGAGTCTCACAAAACATCAGCCAGCCAGTTTCTCTGTGTTATTTCTCACTTTAGGGAGAGAGATAGGGTAACTAAAACGCTGCCTTGCTCCCCAAAGGCGGCACATGTCAACCATCTTCTGGGGCCTTGTCAGCAGCCAAAAGGTTTTAATGGAACTGTGTTTTGGGATTTGCTCATGGCGTCCGTGTTGTTCACTAGACAGAGAGTGTCAAGGGGGAAAGAGACCTCTTTGAGTGTCAACCCGCTGAAAGGAGACACGGCGTCCGCCGAGAGAGTAGCTGCTTCAGACCTCTTATCCTTTCCCGCCGACACACACAGATGCAAACTCAGATCGTCAGCTTCCCTCGCTGAGATGTTCTCTGCGAGCGACGAAGCCAGAGATAGGCCTGGGTGTTAGGTGATTGAACTGCCGGGTTCCTATTCTGCACTACACATCTTCATTTAGCCAGACTGAACACCTGCTGAGATTGGTATTCAGGTTTTTTTTGTGCTCGGCTCTGTGCTCTGTCTGCCTTTGTGCCAAAGTTTTACTCGAAGTTTTTTCATTTCATGTGATATGACATTTACAATAAAGTTTCAAATGAAGTAGAAGATAAAGATAAAATGCAGCGAGTTTTCCATCTGTTTGTGTTGTCTTAATAGCATTTGCTCATGCCTGTCCCTCCTGCCCTGCTGACATTTGTGTCATTAAATCTGATTGATAACATTTCTGCAAACTCCCTACTGAAAAACAGCTGTTTAGGACATTTGCTTATGAAGTTTGATTTGAGGATGAACTGAGCAATAACCAACGTTTTACAATATCTCTCAAGGAAAAGCAATTGGTTATTTAATAAATGCCTTTGAGTTTGAGCTTTTTAGCATGATTTAGATTTATTTTTTCCCCTCACCCCTTCTCAGTTTGTTTTTCACACAGTTCCATGTCAGCTGGATCACAGCTACTGCACACGACCTGCATCATTTATCAGTTCGTGAAACTTGCAACATCAAGTTGCGCCTCCCTTTTTCCTGTATGACCCCATTGCTGTTCCCTCCGAGCACTACAACGCATTGGCCCCAGTGGGCGCTAATTGCAAAGCAATTACACACCAGGAATGTCCCGAGTTGGCCGTCAGATGTCTGCCTGAAATGACTATCGCTGCAGAGAATGCCTGTGGGTTATACTGTAAACAGAAAGCAAGTTCATAGCAATTAACACAGCATGATTACCACTGAATTATGTTGAAACTCAGGAGACAGGCCTACACCAGTCTGTCATCCTCTGATGGCTGGTACCTTATGCGGTTATACAGTATTTATTACTGGGATTGTTTTGTACTGAGGGCTGTAACTAACACTTATTTTCATCACTGTTTATCTATCTCTTTTTAATAATAATTTGGTTCATAAAATGTTGAAAATCTCTCACAAGTAGTTTTGAATCTTACCATTGTCACTCAAAGAATCAGTGTATTCAGCAGAATTGTGTCTTGGGTTAACAACTGAATACTTTTAAAATTCATACATTTTCAGTGACATCCATTGTCCAGCATGTCTGTGTGCCACACTATGGTCCAAACTTTGATATGATCTTGTTAAACATGAGCCAGATGGATATTTGGGACTGCCCCCACAGCACTGGTTCTTTCATGCACTTTACATGAGTAATGAACCAAAGCTGCTCTCACACGGAGGCTGTAGGTTTGATTTTGACATTGGTGGGGACATTTATGAGCCTTCATCCAGAGCCTTTATTTATAGATATGTTAACCAGCACACTCATGCTTAATAGACCTTAGAATACCAGTGCAACCTCAGTGTAATGCATAACTAACTAACATTACACATTTACTCCTATAATCAGGTTATTACAAGCAGGCCTCGCCTGTAAGCCTGCCTCTCTTCCATCTGACCTACTACCTGGCAGTATTGCTTCTGTAAGCTGATGAAAACAGTGGATAAATTTCAATTTCTTGATTTTGCTAGGGATGATTCAGGGACATGTCTTTAGTGTCTCTACCAAATTCTATGCCCTTTGGACCTGGCTATCCAATGCAGATACTGGACCGCTATGTCAATCAAGCCAAGTCAAGTCCCACTTGGGTGTCATTGTTGTATTAAAATAGTGTCAACAATGTATTCCATGAGTTAAAAAAAGACTGGGAAACAAAGTTTGCAACAGGAAATGTGCAACTTTCTTGAGTACAGCAGCTAATATGGTGGTGGCATAGTAGTCCAGTGGTAATACTGTCGCCTCCCACCTAGAAGGTTCCGGGTTCGATTCCTGGTTTTCGCTGTGGGTGCTGGGGGGCATGTCCTCCTCCATGCCTTCGGTGGCTGCTGCCCTTTATCTCGAGGAAAGGGGCCTTTCTGTGTGGAGTTTGCATGTTCTCCCTGTGTTCACCTGGGGTATCCTCCACAAAAAACCTACACTAAAAACATGCAAGAAGATCACCACCTGACCGAATGATGACAAAAAGGAACTGGGTCCCCGGGCACTGCTGTTGGCTAGCAGCTCACCGATCCTGGTCTGCGGAGGAAGTTACCAGGATGGGTCAAATGTGGAGGAACAATTTCACCAAAAAGCATGGCATGTGCATGTTGTGGGTGATTAATAAAGTATTTCTTCTTCTTCTTCTTCTTCTTCTTCTGAAAACAAGTGTCCAGTCAGAACAGAAATCTATGTGCTCAGTGCAGCACATTCGCAGAGATACAGCTTCATGGGAGCACATAGACTGCCTACTACTTTGTATTTGTATGTGTGAACACAACATTGTGGCGGAGGGTTGGGTGTGCAAAGCATCTGGCTTTAACATTAGAGATGGCGGATCCCACCTCCAACATTCAACATGGCTTTTTTTAACCATGACCACAAGATCTTCCTTTAGCTTCAGAATTGAGGTAGACAGTTTCAGAGGTGGCAGATCATAAAATGCTCTAATGAATTGTTTTTCGAACATTCATTTGGGTCATCTTGAAATGGCAGCACAAACAATGTTGTCCTGATGATCGAGGTGCTCCTGGGAGTCATTGTGTTGTTCCGTTTGATTTTTTATTGTTTTGGTCGACCTCCTGACCTCTTGTCTTGTCAGATATCTAACAAACTAATGGCTGTATTTCAAGGACCTCTGCCTTAGATGTTCATTACCCCTCGAGGATGAATCCTAACGTTTCTGATGACCCCCTGACATGCCCTCTAACACAATCATCAGAGCAAAAATCCCACTTGCACACAACACATACAACTTCTGATTTTGCAGCTGTGGTCAAAGATTAACCTCTTTTACTGGGACATAGATGTTGATTAGCCATTGCTCAGTATTAAATCAAAAGGTCACTCCAAAACCAGTAAATATTGGTTTGTCCCTACTGTGAGTCAGAAGGAGTATACATACTTCACGCTGCAGCACCAAACCTCCCTCAAAATCAGAGATGCTTACCCAACTTAATGTCATAATCCCTTCCACTTCATCAGAGCTGCAGAACTACCACCATGACGGCTCAGCTCGCTTACCCCGTGGAGCGAACACTCAACCATCCAGCCTCATCAAGTCTATTTATCAGAATGATCTCTTTAAAGTCAGCTCTCCCCATCCCGTCGCCCTACTTACAGCCATGTCGTGTTAGCGCCCATAGATCGTCTCCCTCATTCACGTCGCCACATCACTGTGCTTATTCTCTCATTATAGGGCGCGGGGCATCAACTCTATCTTCACTGGGATTAATGTAACTGGATATTTTGTCAACATGTATGAACATCTCCACTGGCGAAACTTAACTGCCATTGCATAACCCTCATTTATCAAGCAGCAGTACTTTTCTGCTTCTGAAAAATTAGGTTAAAATGATTTTTGCTTTTTTCAGTGCATTTCTGACAGAACTGTCAAAACAGTTTCTTGAAAGCGCACCGATGCATAATTTAAGATCACTTAATGACGGTTGATTGTCACTCTGTTTCTCAATTCTGGGTTGGATTAGAGTGTGATTTACAATTCATTTGCAGCTCATGTGGCTTGCTTTGTTGTCCTTTAACAATGCATCCTCCCTTTCCTTTCCTTTTAGCACCAGACATTCCTAAATATATTCCCACAATCCTGTTTTACCCAGTCCGCGTAATTACTCTCCCAGAGGATTCCAGTCCTTGGATGAACTAGGATTTTTCTCCTCTTGCTTGTTAAATATGCTTTTCCACATGAGGAAGAAATCCACAGTACTTTGGAAGACTCCAAAAAGGGAACATCAGTGATCTTGCAAAATCTCATGTTGAAAACAAGGCACTGTCCCACATAAATATGCTCTGCTGCTGTGCACACTGGCTGACTTTCTGCCTTACTTATGGTAGAATATTGATTCACAGTAAAATGTATCTAAGGCCATTTGTTATACTATTTGTTTGCTATCAAGAAACATACTGGATGGAGCACAGTGCACTGTAGTATTTACACACTAATGCGTTATTACTGTTTAGCCTCAGAGAGATGCATAAAATATTGGATTGTGATATTTTTCTCCATTCAAACACAGGGGCCTGGGGTAAAGTTTCATATTTATTTCCATTTCCATGTATACAATTGTAAACAGTTTTCTTGAGGCTATTGAAAACACTGATCCTGAAAAGGTCACTGAATATCAAGGTCAAAGGTAACTATATACGAAAAGGAGAAAGCTTTATGAGGATATTTGGATAATTTTATGCTCAATGGGTGTTTGTACCTCATGGCCAAATTGCATACAGGCCATTACGTAATGTACTCAACATAAAATACCATTGCATGCTCTTATCAGAAAATGGAAATATCAAGTTAATTTTCTAAATAGTGATGGGATAATGACAAGGTAGGAGAAACCCTCTCGAGATAGAAGACTCCTCTCCGTCGATGTCTGAGGATAAAACTTAGTAAATGTCTGTTAGACGCTGAGTGGTTGAGTAGATAATGCATTTTTTCCTAAATCAGTTATGTTTTCCAAAAGTTTTGAACTAACTCCAATCCAGCTGGATTTGCACTTGAATGGCATGAATTACTGAAATCCCTCCAATCAGGCAGATTTGCAGCGTTTGAACTGACATGGGCACTGCAAAACCTCCCCTCAGCAGGTTTGCCTCATTTACATGAAAGCTGCTGCTGTCCAGTCAGGTTCCAGTTCTGCAGCACAGCATTTCCCACATCTGTCTTTGTTTACATTAACCATTTGGTAGCAACTACATGTCACTATTTTCTGTTGTTTCATAAGAGTATCAAATCAGTTTTATGAGGATAATCAATGGCCCTGAATGACCTGCATTAAAAGGATACTCCAAAATTTAACACTGCTCTTCCATAAAGCTGCCTCAAAAACCATTCATTCATTTCCCACAATGCAACTGGATGGCATCCCAGACCTGTCTGATAAACATCCACATCACTGAACTCCACATCCCCAGTTTGCAAAACAGGCTTTAAGAGTGCCCCATTAATGAGTTTTCAAATGCGATTTTAAAACATTTAAAACTCCATTGTAATTGTTTGCATGAATGAAAACTCTAATGAAAGAGTTTTTAAAAAAATTCACACGCATCCTTTACTGTCACTTGCATTTCACAGAGCTGGTCAGTTAGCCTACTAAACTGCAAACCATCAATGTGTATTTGATCATTTGTCCTTCAGATTGAATTGAACAAACATAATAATTATTCTTCAGATTAATGACACTAATTGCTTCTAAAATGAGGTCTGAGGTCCATCAAATAACATAACATCAGTAACATTTACTTAAAACGAAAAACACATAACATTTAGCCAGTGGAAGGAAATAGGCAACTTCCTAAATACAGCATATCCTACGAGCTCATTTATTAAACATAGCCGGCTAAATAATGTGATGTCTCCTCTCTGTGCCTGTAACTATTGGCAAAATACATTTGGAGAAGGGTCACCATCCCCTGCACCTGCTCAGGCTAATCACCCACTCTGAGACTGAGGGGTGAGAGGGCTGAGGGCAGAGTGCACTCATGCACACAGGCACACGCACACCAACCTGAAGCCTGAATTCACCTTTCCACCCAGCCTTTGTCTTACCCCGCCCCCCACCACCACCACCACACCCAGAGCTCTGCTGCCTCGCTGCTGTTTTCTGCAGATGACTAGCTTTGCTGCTGCAGTGTGCCAAAGCCATCATCAGAAATTCAGATGACTCTGGCCCATGATGCACCACACTGAGTTACTCTGTTGCCGTGCCTCAACTGTGACAAACTTTTTAGTCTCTTAAATTTTAATATATCTAGCATTTTCTGACTTAAGCTTTGTTTCACTCGCATTGCCTTTTGCCTACTCTTCTCTTGATTCAGTTTCTTTGCAGATGCAGCAAGATGACACTGCAAATATGGTTTAACTAGTGATGGAAGATGTATTCAGATACAACAATGTACAAATACTCTGTTACAAGTAAAAGCTACTTAAGTAAAATTACAGAAATGTTATAAGCAAAATGTGCTTATTGAAGTATCAAAGTAAAGTACTTGTTTTGTGGAAAAATGTGTCTAATATATAATAATGTCTCTCTACTGTACAAGTTCTGTTTTTCTCGTATAATGTACCAATGATCAAAATCTCGTATCCCCTCCAGCAAGGAAATAGAGCACTCTTTTCTTGTGTTTTATATAGCATTTGTTCAGAACATTTGTTTTGTGCAGCAAGTACGCTTCTAGTCATTGTACTGAACTACTGAACTGTTCGATTAGACTTCTTTCACCCATTGAATGTCACTGTGTTCATTGCCTGCAAATTTCAGTGGATATGTTCATAAAAAAAAACACTGACCTTCATTTTACACCACATTACTGGTCCTTCACTGAGCACAAGACCTCTCTGAATAATAATAATGAACTATTTGTATAGCACCTTTCATACAGGAATTGCTGCTCAAAGTGCTTTAGAAATAACTGAAAGTGCTTTACATAGAAGAAAAACAAAACAGAATGGACATAAAAACAGATAAAAAAAAATGAATGTAAAATAAGATTGAGATAAGGTAAAAATAGAGTAGAATGAGGCAAATCACAGCTAGTATAATAGTATGATAGTATAGGTAGGTTAAAAAGGATTGTGCAGCAGTGCATAAGCTCCAGGCAATGCACAGAAGTTCCAGACCTGTATCAGGAGGTCATTGCTAGTTGAAGACTAAAGTGAAGAGATAAATTTTTGCTTTCTTTTGAAAATATTCAATTTTCTTTCAGCTGTTGATGGAAACCTCCAGTAGACCAACAGCAGATGATCGCAGTGTTCCTGAAGGCAAATAATAAACAAGGGATTTAGCGATGTATCTTGGTCCTAGTCCATTAAGGGCTTTGTATACAAGGAGGAGGACCTTAAAATCAATACTGAATATTACAGGAAGCCAGTGCAGAGCAGCTGAAATTGGACTGATGTACTCTCCCCTCCTGGTTCTTGTTAACAACTGAGCTGCAGAGTTTTGAATGAGCTGAAGTCTCTCAGTGGATTTCATCAATAGGCCAGTAAATAATACATTACAGTAATCAAGTCGGCTTGAAATAAAGGCGTGAATCAGTTTTTCAGCATCTTTTTGGTTTAGAAATGGTCATACTTTAGCTATGTTTTCATCACCTTGTTGATGTGGGACTTGAATCTTAGATCTGAATCTAGAGTGACACCAAGATTTATAACCTCAGATTTAATCCAGGGTGTTAATTTCCCCAGATTATTAAACACCTTTTCTCTCTTTAAGAGCTGACTAGTAGGATTTCAGTTTCGTCCTCTTTTAAAGTCAAGAAATTACTGCTCGTCCATTTGTTTATTGCCAAGAGACAGTTAGTGATGGAGTCTATAGCTGCAGCATCATTTGGTTCAGCACAGATGTACAGTTGTGTATCATCTGCATAACTATGGAAACATACATTGTGTTCTCTAATGATGACAACAAGTGGCAGCATGAATGGCGTTTCAGTGCTGTGGTTTGTTCTAAAGCCTGACTAAAATTCTTCCAGAATGTTATTTTCTTTAAGAAAGACAGTAATTTGCACTGAAACTCTCTTCTCAAGTATCTCTCTGATGAATGGAAGGTTGGATATCGGCCTGTAGTTAGTGAGTGCATGACTATCTAGGTTGGGTTTCTTTTCATTTTTTCATTTCTTTCATTCTGTTTTGAATGCAATGGGGAAGATGCCTGTTTGCAGAGATGTATTTATCATCTTCAGGACATGATATGACATGCTGTCAAACAGGAACACGCTGTAGGAACAGGGTCAACACATGAGCTGGATGAGTTGGACTCACTGACAGTCTTGCAAGGAAGAAGGAAAGAAGGAACCAAGAAAGGGAGGACAGAAGGAGAGAGATAGATTGATAGATTGGATAGATATATAGATACATATTTCTCAGCCATATGCAAAATTTATTTTGCGGTCTTCACTTTGCTCCCTTCCCCTCTTGCCGCATCATACCAACTGCTGCACCTCAATGGACTGTTTCCAGACATACCGTAACACATTGCCGTGTGTAGGAGTGGAAAAAAAAATGCTGAGGGAGTGGTGAGCGACAAAACCATTTTCTGTTGCCTGAGGGCAACAGTATGCAGTGCAGGGACATATTCCATGAATATATTGCTAAATATCACATTATTTGATTTTTAATACTGCATTTTGTTGCTGTAGCTGGATGAGGTGGAGCTAGATTTAACGACTTTATGTGTGCTTAGGTAGTCATTGGTTCCCAATCCTTCCAAAGGGTCAGAAGATAAATCTGATGAGTCATGAGATGATTAATGTGGTAGGAAAAAAACAGCAAAAAGTGAAATCTAAGATGAAATATCTTAAATCAACAGGATATATGTCTGGTAAGACGACAAGATCTGTCTTCTCACAAGGCAGTTTTTATACATTTCACTTGTGTCAAGGTTGTTTTTTTTTTTTGTTCTTGATTATCTTAATAAGATATTGAAACTTCTTAGATATTTTATTCCTGGTTCTGTGTAACTTAATGCTTCAGTTTTCAGAATTATAAAGCTGGTTGATCAACACTGACCATACAAAACTGCTTTGTGTAGTCAGAATTTCTTTGTATCCAGTTAAATGTACTTGATTTGAGTCTGGCTGCACTATATTGAAGATAACTGTGGATTCTTTGATAGCAAATATTTGTAGTTTTTACAGTGAAAATATTCTGTTACACAAATGTGTTCTCATTTCTGGACTTTTTGTTTTTCAGTAAATATGGGATATTTTTCCCTCTTTGCATTTTAACGTACAATCTTAATGTGAAAACTAACTGGTAAGTATCACTGCCAGATAGATGTTATGGGTTATAATTTATTCTTTATGAAGTGTATTGGAACAGAAGTAAAAAAGTAGCATAAAAGTTTGCACTTAAGTACAGTACTTGAGTTAATATATTTAATTGCTTTCCACCACTACATTAAATTTGTTACCTCATCGATGCAGTTTCCTATACAAAAATTTAACAGACATCTAAGATGCATAAAACTTTAGTGGGTGCCTAAACTTGCAGCAAGATTAACCCAGTTGAAAGATATTGGAAAGTGGTCATGGAAGCCTGCCCTCTGTCCTGAGCTTTCACTACCTTCCTTCAATACTCAAACACTAGCATGAATTATGTAGATAAGCAGAAGGGAGATAATAGAAGAAAAATCTATGTGTATGTGGGTGTGCCTTGTAAAGACTGACAGATTGTGCATTGCGACCCTGTGTCTAAGCTACTTTACTCTCTCCCCTAATGCCACCTAACAAAAGAGTATGCTATTAGTCTTGTAAAACAATGGCAGACAAAGACTTCAGATTTATAAAAGAAACCAAAGACTTAACCTGTGTCTATCCATGAAGACAAAAGAGCTTCCTCAGCTGTGTTTTTTCTTTTAAATTCAAATCAATATAAGTAAAATAGCCCTAGCATATCAGAATGCTATCAAATTTGACACATGGTGTTCAAAGCATGGAAGTCATTGCAATCAAAAATACAGTGTGATGTAAAAAGTAACAGTTCTAGATAGAGAGAATAAGGTTTTTGAGGTATTTTCCTTGCTCCACCTTCTATATAGCCTCCAGTAATTGACTGGGCAGATGTCTGAACATTTCCAAAGGTTGCAATTATTGATATTTATTCAATATTGACTCTAAATTGACAATGGCATAATAAATGACTACCAGCATGGTTTGCACTTTTTTTTTTTTTTTTATTGATCCCTGTACGTCAACAAATAGCATGAAAACAAACCGACCATTTGTTCAAATTAGACATGCTTTGATCTTTGCATTTTGTAGACTTTGAATGAAAACTGGTAGCCGGCACTGGTGGTGCCTCCTGACAGCGCTACTAAACATCAAATGGGCATTATGAGGACAGTAAGCTATGCAGTTCTTTTGAAAGACTTTGCTGATTCTGACAAGTACACAACACAAGCCAAGAAACTCTGAAATGAAATGTATCTCATTATTTTCCTTCCACTGAAAATATTCACTTTAACAGCCCACACTAAAAATTTGTTTGGTTTTATCCAGTGTTCCTATTGAACAAAACACATTGATCATGAAAGGCAGCCTGAGCTGTGCACAGGCCTTTTTTCTACCTGCTCTTGCTTCTATTTTTTTTATCACACACTTTGCTGTGGGGAAGTTCATGGATCATAAATTTGGAACATCTTAATGCACCCTATAGCGGGCATCCTTCATGCTTTGAGAAGCTGCCTTGGAGCCATTCATGGCTGGTTGGAGTAGGTCTTGAGAACAGGAACATGACTTCAATAGAGTAACACCATCACAGAACACTTGAGATGTACTGGAAATGCAGTTGCCGGCAGCTGATGGAAGATATCTCTACACCACAAATAGAGCTGCAGTGAATTATTAAAAGGGAAACAGTCATTTGTGAATGAAGAGCATAATAAAAAAAAAAAATAAATAAAATAAATAAAAAACACACCTCTCTCTACCTTTTACAAGAAAGACTACAGTATGTGTGCAGTAGGCAGAATACACTAGAGGCCTTTAACAGCTAATATCCAGCAGGGATAGACAGGTTCACTGTGAAATAAAGTGGCTTTTAAACTAGCCTGCAAATTCCTGCCCACTGGGCGACAACAGTGTTGTATTCCACGGAAAAGCAACGCAGCTCTGCTCACAAAAGTAGGAAGGAAAGAAAGTGAAGTAGGAAATACACGGAACACAGTTTTTGTGTCCAATGGCACTGAATTAGAGAATGAATTACTGTGAGTCATGATATTTCATTGTCATTTCATTTTTTCATGTTTGCTCAGAGATGGTACAAGTCTATGAAAGAATAAGGCCATTAGTTTCCTTTGCTGTAGGTGATGCATGTTGACTTGCAGAACTGGTCTGATCTCTATAAAATCTGTATTAGATGCCTTTCTAATATGTGGTTAACGTTGTGAAATAGTTTGTCTGCAGTTTTGGGAATACTTCCTTCGTTTAAGACAAGACCATGGTTTGGATTAAAATAAGTAGATTTATGTATGTGATGTAAGTAATGGTAAATGGACTGCATTTATATAGCACTTTCTCCTCCACCAACTACTTGAATTGCTTTACAGCACATTCACATGCACATTCATACACTATACTGCTGCCATGCAACATGCCAACCTGCTCAAGAAGAACAATGCTGCGGTGTCTATCCAAAGCACCACACAATGATTCTATGTCCACCCGTTCACACCAATGGCACAGCCATCAGAAGCAGTTTGGGGTTCGGTATCTTGCCCGAGGACATGTGGACAGGAGGGACCGGGGATGGAACCACAGACTGTCTGGTCAGTGGACAACTGCTCTACTTCCTGAACTAAAGTTAAGTATGTTACACATTTTATGTTACATACGGTTAAAATAAGTCAGTGTTGACTTTTGTTTTCAGATGGGAAGCATCAATTTTCTGGGTGAAAATCCCATCCATACATGCACTTTCTTGGTCTTTGGTGTGTTTCATACAGACGTTAAAGGGTACCTCGTGCGTCCGTATGAGATGCTGAAGGGTGTGACAAAACATTAATATTAGAGGCCCGGGGAATGAGAACAGTCTGTCTGGCCAGGTCACCACAAGAATACATTGGGGTTTGAAGACAAGACAATCAGGTATGTTGTAGTTCTGACAAAAAGTGACTACTAACAATGCAGCACTGAAAACGCATTCAGTAGCATTCAGTTGAAGTCATGGGTTTGCAATGGAAGTACGAGTTCAAGGCTGAAACTTAAAGGAACTGAAATCACCCATGTACAAACCTCACCTAGCCTGGACTGGACAGGATTGACACCTACCCACATAACTCATTTTAAAGGTTTTAGCAAACCTACACTACGTAGAACACCCAAGGATAGAAGCCCTGCAGAATGGGGATGCCATTAAGAATCAGGATTCTTAATGGTCTAATGACGACACTCATAAAAAGCTCATGAATTAAGAAGCTGGCATCATTCACAGTGGATGACATTTTTACATGGGATGAGGAAAAGTGGGGAGAAAAAGACAAGAAAGATTGATTGTCTGATCAGTGGTTTTTGTGTTGCAGCACATCACTAATCACTGACCAGTACAGTATATCTTTATGTCTCCAAGAGGGAAGAACAAAGAAACTAATGGATTTAACGAGATTGATTTCCTGGCACATATAACATCAATGCAAACACTCAAAAGCTGCAGGCAACATTGACTAAGGGAGTGTTTATTGAACGCTTGCTGTAATCAAAATTTCCCAATCACTGATATGACATCCCCCATGCTTTGAATTGACTCCCTGTTAACAGTTTAAGTTCAACAATCTGTGTATTGTTTCTATAGAGCAAATATTGGCTTTCTGAATGTCATGGCAAAATGCCACCTAGTCAATGAAAGACTGATGTTCGTTGGTGGATAACTATTAAGTCATCGTATGTGGCCTACATGTAAGATAGGAAATAATTTCATTTGATTTCTTTGAATGATTTTTTGATTTGGTGGAAAATATAGACTGAGGGAAAACGTCAAACTTTTCCAATATCTGATGGAGGAACCGTGCGAGCATTCGCAAGCAGCGTATCCTTACATGACTCTGAGACGCTGTGGAACATTACAAGGGTGTAGAGGCACAAATTGAGTCATGATGGGAATTATTGCTGTAATATTACACAATATTGGAGGGAACCCTGAACTCAGAGACAGGCCACGAGGGGCTGACATTTAAAAACTGTCCTGAGGGAGGACCCATTGCCTCTCGCGGTGGGGAGCCTTGGAGACATCCTTGGCTGCTGTAACGATCCTTATTCATCGTTACCTCCTCGCCCACCATGTCACAGACACACATACAAAACACACTCATTCCTGCACCAACACACAGGCACACATTTTTCCACAGTGGACCTGACATCAGTGATACATTAAACCTTTCTGTACTCCATATAGCAGAGCACATGCAGTACAGAACACAAGTGAACAGTAAATGGTGATATAGACTTGTATTCTATTCGATTCTATTACACTCAGGCTATCTACATATGCAGTGTTTCCCACACTCACTCACATGCTTTGTCTTCAAATGAGTGGGATACAAGTTTTACTTCACTGGCTTTGAGCGCAGGAAGATAAGTGGAGATGTGCAGCACTTTATTTCCATGTCAGGATCCTCTTTTTCCACTTGATTGGCCTTTTATCACCCAGCATGTGGTGCAGACAACGAGGCAGACAACAGGAAGTGGGGGCCAAGAATGGAAAGGAGGTGAGGCACAGACATGGGATGAGAGGAGGAATGAGGCCCGACTGCTGATGATCTTTGATGAAGCATCCCTCGAGACACAATAGGATATTCACCCCCCTGCGTCTTCGCAACATGCTTGGCATATTCAGACATTGTGTTCATTCATGCACAATATGACAATAAAAGTGAGTGTATCAAAAGTTTAAGGTGCCATCACTCTGTACATGCAGGAGGAGAGGAGAGAGAAAAAGCTGGGGAACAATTCAACGCTAACTGCCTGCCTGTCATCCATTTCCCATCATTTGTTTCCTAAAATGAGTAAAATCAGAAAAACCTTCATGTGTGTGCTTAGACACTATGGGTTTCTCTCTCTCTCTCTCTCTCTCTCTCTCTCTCTCTCTTCATTTATTGTAGCTTGTCACTATGTTGTACAAAATTCATTTTAGTAATTCTGAATCCTTGTGTTCAGGTAATCCACACCGATACCCAAATATGGCAGAAAAGTGGCAATAGAACAAGCTGTGCTGCTCTAACGTGCCTCCATGTGTCCAACTTTCAACAGTGTGAGGAGAAAAATCAAAACGCAGAAAGTTGGGGGGGTGGGGGTGGGGGGCTTGGCGGCTTATTATGACTCCCACTGGAGGATGTTCAAAAGAGCTGCGCTCTGACACCCGATGTGCTGGGTTTGTTGCTTTCTGTTTTAATCTAGCCTAAAGATATATGTTTATCAAAGTGAATTTTCAGTGTTTTCAAGGCTTTGCCGAAGCTTTCAAATCTCCCAGAATTCAAAGGAGCAGGGCAGAACATGAAATGATGAGCACATCACCAGCTCAAACTCACAGCGATGCAGCAACACAGTGCAAAAGCACATCGCTGCAGAGATGTGATGACTCTACAGTAAGTCTGTGGATTGATGTGAAAGCTAATGTGCAAGATGTCGTGTGGGAGGGAAAACACTGCTTTCAGAGCCAGCAAAATGCTTTTCTTTTGTAGCTGCAAGAAATGTACCTTTAAGACTAAGTTTCACGTCTACTGATGTTGCGCACATGTGACATTTATCACATTATAAAGTTGTTAAAGAGCCATGTCAGCAACAGCAAAGACTACAGAGCAGTGTTAGTGTTGCTCTCACCTCTCAGCTCGGGTTTAATCTCCACCAACCTACCACCAGCATCTTGGTATTAATGTCTGCTGTTTGATGCAGGACAGGAAGCTTATCAGAGGTTTTTTTTTTTTTTTTTTTTTTGTTAAAAACAGTTGCCTGCTGTTGTTGGAATTATGGTCAACATAAGTGGAGATAAGTTAGAACTGCAGAGTTGGTGATAATGTTGTGTGGTTACACCTTTCACAAAACAAAGAGTCATTCAGTCCATTGTTAAAATAAAAGTATTCGTTAGTGCAGCTTTAAGTTTTCCATCTTTCACACTGTACAACAAGTTTTAGGATGCCACTATTATCCCTGAAGCCCCTGACCAGAAAGAGTAGTATCATTCTTGGTTGTTGCTCTCGGACTTACAGCTGGAATGTTTGGGAATGTTGAGCAAGAATTACTTTTGTATTGCTTTGCTGCTCCTGTGACTCAGATGTGGGGGACGGGAGCATTTGTAAAATGGATCTTTGACCTTTCAGGCCCATGGACAGCGACCTTAAGATGCTTACTCCTCCTGAGGGGGCCATGTGCAGGTCCAGAGTGGAGGGAAGCTACACTGTGGGGGGTTTGTCGCTTACAGGGACCCCTAACCTCCATTTCTTCTGTGAGCAGGTGCGCACCTCACCCTTGCTCCTGTGTATACCTGTATGTATCACACACTGCTGAGTTTTTTTTCTGTCTATCCTTTGGTCCTGTCCCAAAGGTTAAAGCCTTTTCTCTGTCTGCTCCCCCACTGTGCCATCTGCAGTACTTGTCACTTTCAGGTCTGCAGAGGATTTTAAGTATTTTAATTAACTGGTTTCATTTCTAGCACAACCCTGATCTCTGCATCCTCATCATAATTAACAAGACTGTGTTTTCTATTTACTGGTTGAACTTGCCACTGTGGTGTTTTGTACTATGCTTAGTCACACTTATGTTTTCCACAATCCAAACCTTGATTACAGCTCTGTGAAAGCACGTTCCAATTTAACACTTTTGACTTTTGCAAATTAAGTCTTTTTTCCCCCAATAGATTCAGTTTAAATAATGTTCTTTTTTCTGTTGACATTTCTTTTGAAGAAATAAACTATGTTTACTTAAAAAAATGTATTTGATGGCTTGGCCTAGATAATTAGCCAAACCTTTTCATCAGTGGTAGAACAATACCACAGCATACAGTACACACTATTTGTAGAGTTCCCATGTGGTTCCCTGTCTTGTTTGATTTATTCATTTCTTGATATTGCACTTATGATCTGTAATGAGATTCTAGTCTCTTCTAAAATTTGAAGCCAAACAAAACATTGAAAGTGAACAAAGTATGCGGAAAAGTCTCGGCTCTGTCCTTGACATAAGACCTGTTTCTTATCAACAGAGTGCGGTATATTGAGAAGAAAAAGTAAACATGAAATTTGACTTGGTTTGTGATTTATGTGGCGTTCTTAGTCTTTTGGCCATGGCTGCTGTCACTGTTCATGTGCACAGCCAATTTTCCATTGTTTATTCATGCAGATGCCTATAATTGATGCAGGGAATTAAACAAACAGCACATCTTTTGGGTCAGACAATTTTGGAGTAAAAGATGTATCTGATGATCATCAAAGTACGACAGTAGCCAGATATTTTCATTGACTAGAGCTACGTTCAGTGCCTATTAATATAAATTTGCAAGAAAGCAAAGTATAGAGAATGTCAAATGAAAATAGAACAAATCTGTAATTTTACTATGCATTTCATATTTCTGAATCTCTCCACAGCATTTGATATGCGGTTAAAAGGCTTGTTGTGACAAAGTCCAGGACGACTGCGGGCTCGCTGAGGTTTTTCACCCCCACTTCTCCTCACAGTATGACATGTCACACAGAACACGTTGGCATTGACACGTCAATAATGTTTGTTAATAATTTACTGCTCATAGCATACAGGCACACAAAGAGAAAACCAGTAAGAAATGTGGTTTTAAATTTTTCAGTCTACGGACTAGAAACATATTACTGCAAAGTATTAGAACAGCAGCTAATTGCAAAGGATATAATGCATTCATTTGCCAAAATATATGTATGAAATTCCAAATGTTGTAGTATATTCATTAAATATTTTGTCATATGGGGTTCCAACAATCAGCTTTTCAGAGAAATTCTGAGAGGATTTAACAAGAATCTACACATTTTAGAACAGGAAAGAAATACATTAAAAAACTGTACAATAAAATGGAATCCAAGATGTTGCTCTGATATTTTTGCAGGGGCTTTACACAGTGATGCTGATTAAACTGTATAGTATATATTTTGGAAGGACTGAAGATTAATGTTGTATGGCATAAAAGCTGTCAAAACTTTTGAAAACATTTTGTTTTTGTGTATGTGCATGTGTGAAATCTTTGAAAGAACGAGCCAGTAGTAGTCGGGAGCAGAAAATCCCACATTATTGATTAATTTATTGATTGTTTTCTCAATTACTTTAATTACTTAATTTTCTATTTAGTCTGTGAAAAGGTCAGGAAACTGTGCAAAATGTATGTCGCAATTTCCCAGAGTCTTTAAATTGCTTGTTGTCTTATTAACGGTCCAAAATCTATTCTTAATTTTAAAACAAAAACAAAATCATCACAGTTGCTGGCACAAAAGGTTTTTCTGTCTTTTTTCTGGATGATTTAAGATCATTTGATTCACAAAATTATTGTTGATTGATATTTCTGTTGGCTGATGAATCAATTAATTCATTTTCAAGTGTCAGTCATTTTCTATAGTAGCAAATGTTGTTAAAATAATGCACAGCAAAGAGTTAAGTGCCACTAACGCTGAACAGGATCTGTGGGAGTCGAGTGGTGTGGGAGCCTCTTACATTGCTGCTTCAGCCTCTTGACCTGCGGCTCCACAGACAAAACAGGTCAGTAAGGAGCTGCCATAGCAACAGGCAACCACCTCTTCCTCCCCAAGCCCTCGGATCCGTGACAGAAACAGATGAGGAAGAGGGGTGGCACTTTGTTGGAGAGGAGAAAGCTTGGCAGCGGAATTTTAATGAGAACGTTTTAATTGCCACATTTGCTTGAGAAGGAGAATTTTAATGAAAGACAATAAACAAACAAACAAAAAAGTTGCAAGTATATGCACACTCAGAGGAAGGGGAGCAAAGATTGGAGAGGCAGAAAAAAGGCAGAGCCTGTTAGAGAGGCCATGAAGAAGAAGGAGGAGCAGGCCTGAAGAGCAGACAGCAGGAGTCGAAAGGAGAAATGGCTGTCATGCGTAGGAGCCGCTCCTCTTGGGAAATGATAACGAAGCGAGATGCGATCTCATTATATCTCGCTTACCAAATCGATTTGAGCCAAAAACAACAGCAAGTGCAACAGGCGAGAAATCTATTCGCAGCACTGTGCGGAGCGCAAAGGCATCACACAGCAAAATTGAAATCATCAATGACCGTCAGAGAGAGTGGATGGTGGTGTGGCTACTGGCAGCCCAGTGGTGATCACGGTCTTATCCACACATCTGCTCGACACCAATCTTGTACAAAAACCTGGAAGCACTCCCAGTCCCTCAGACTGAACAACAAACCTGCAGAGAATCCATTATCTCACAGCAAGTTTCTCAGCAATCTACTTTCTTTGGAAGTCTAAAGAAGAAAAAAATTAGTGACTAGATTTTTCGGCGCTGTGGAAAGTGTAAAAAAAGGCTGTAAGGCCTTTAAGGTCGATGAAAACAGTCAGTAACTACACTTTGCTGTCAACCAACACAAACAGAACCAACACATGCACTTTAATTTCTAGAAATAGTGTTAATTAGCAGCAGTGGACCCCATCTGCCAGGTCTGTAATAATAATAATCATAACAATACCTTCAGTTATGTAGTGCTTTTCAAAACAAGTGACAAGTGCATACAATTAAATAAAGACAATAACAACAGCTAATAAAATATTATGATAAAATCCAACTGAAGATAACACCAACAGTAAAATTAATAAAATAAACAGTAAAAATGATAAAACTGAGTTTTTAAAAGAAGACAAGGCGTTAGCTTTCCCCATCTCCTCCGGCAGGTCATTCTTCAGGTGAGGGGCCCGAACAGAAAAGGTCACCGCTGGTTTTAAGATTGGACCGAGACAGAGAAGTATTAGTTAGTATTAGTAATATAGCATCCTGGGATGAGGATACATCTGCCTCAGAAAAATCCCAAAGATGTTCTGTTAGGTTAATAGAGTCAGTTCCGTGTGCCAAACATGTATCAAACATGAAGTGCAGTTTCTCCCCTAAGCTTCATCAAGAAGCCACTGTGAGCTGCTGCAGCTGCCTGGGTGCTGACTTTGATGTTTTATTCATTTTCTTGGTAGCTTGTAAATGTGTCTTTTATAGCTGTGCAACATGAGCCCTGTGTCTCGTGGTGCAGAGGCATATGAAGTGAAAAAGTACAGCCAAGCAGTGGCGAGGCAGCCTTTACACTGCGTGGTTGTTTCTGTCTACGCTTCCCTTGTCTGTTTTACAGATTGGCCCTGATTGCTTTCTTAACACAATCTGGCACAAATCATGAAAAAGGAGTGGGGACGTCCTACAGTTGGTAAAGTGATAGATTCCAGCAATGCACCTCGGGTGACAACAATCAAAAAATCCCAAAGCAGGTCAGATATTGTACCTGCTCCATGTTGAGGCTTGCTTTACAGCCACTTCAATGCCATCCTGCAAACTACTGAGACCATCTGCAGCTGTCCTGTCCTGAAAAACACAAGCACTAAAAGAAAACTTTGCATGTTGGGATGACATAACATACGCTTTAATATGCACAAATATACATGTGCGAAAAATGCTCCAGAGGCCAGATGTACTAACCGTTGTCTTTAGTCAGTGGTCTGTCGGGAGAAATGTTTGTTTCACCAAGAAAACATTGTCTGCCCAGTGAAATGGCACTGAGGAGCAATTAGGACCACATTAACACGTTAGTATTCATAGAGAAGGGGGTGGCAGTAAAAGAAGGTCCAGCGAGAGATGAGGAAGATAAGTATAGATTGAGGGAAAAAAAACGGAGAAAAGCCACTCCATTTGAGCGATGAAAGAGGTGAAGTATAAGAGACAGAGTGAGGAGGTGATAGATGGAGGGAAAAGAAGAGCCCGCGCTGATAGCAGACTGCTGCTGATGAAAAGCTGTGTTCGGTGCACAAGTGTGGACCCGTTAATGAAAGGGAAACAGCGGCATGCGCTCCCATCGTTAGCCCTCATTAGCCCCCTCTCTGGGGGGTCTGTTGTGAATGCGCTGAGGAGGCGGCTGGGTGGAGGGAGAGGCACCACAGGCGGAAAGAAGAAGGCGTAGAATGAAAGGAAAACAAAAGGGGAGGGTGGGGGTGGGACGTTATTTGTTTTTGCTTTGTTGTGAATACGTGTATGTAAAGATAATCTGAACTTGCTCACACATGTATCATTGTGCATTCAGTGTGCATGATTTCAGAGCATATGCGGAAGCTATACATATACATACGAGTGTATGAGACCTCCTGGTACAGTAGTGTGACTAATTATCTGCTGAAACACTGTATTAGTTGCATGATTACCAAGCTCCTCTATAGCTAATTACATAGCCTGCTCTTGCCTGACCTCTGCCAGCATGATACATTACTCTACTTCTCCATCTCCCACCCCTTCGTCCCCCGCTATGGTCTCCCCCCTTCTTTTTTCATCTTTTTAAAAGTTCACTTCTACTCCCTTTAAAAAGTGTGACCTTTTTTTATACCTTATCTTAACTATCCATAAAATATGGCCATAAAACATATAAAGGGACATTTTACCCCTTAAGTCAAAATCATCATAACCCACTACCCCAGTTAATTAAATGAACTGCGCAGTGTGCTGAACGTTTGCTTACTGTTTGGTTGCTGTCTCGTAAGCCTATTTAAACCAAGATCCATTGCACAAATAAGATTGTAAGCCCGCCGGTGGTATGCATATCCAAATGGTGTCAGAGGATATTTCAAAATTGTGCTAAATAAGAAACTCTGGTCTTTTGATTCTCATAACAGTTAAAATGCAGTGCCAACAATGGACGCACATCCATTTTTTCATATATTTGTCGCAGTGGAGCTCAGTCTGAGTCACTGTTGCATCCCAAGACAATAACATTGAAGCAGTTCTTTTCTTTTAACTATGATAGAAAATAAGTTTCCAAAAGTTTGTTATTTTTACATCATACCGTCTTGACTTGGCAGGGGTAACACGAGGGAAAATCAAAGTGTTGGGTGAACAAAGTTGCTCAGACAGATACCTTGGATGGAAAAGATTCAAGCAAAGCATCCACCGAGGATGTGCGCCCAAATAGTAAAGCGGGCATCCTCTTTTGTTCACCCATCCTTCAAATCGATTTGATATGTTTCACAAGGTTCAGCTGCTCATTTCCTGCCCGGTGTCAGATGTATTGATGTCACCTATCAAATTTATTTTGGATCAGACTGGAGGAGAAAAAAAAGAAACTGTAAAAAACGATACAAGAAAAAAGACCGATGTGTCTGTTGGAAGGTTGATGTGAAGATTATCCCTTCCTTCCTTCACTGATATACACACCGGTCCATACTTACTGTTCTAATGGTTGCCTAATGTGATTTAGTTCAGATCAAAGTGCTACGTTGGCTAAACGTGAAGTGAATTGCCCTTAGGTATTGGTAATGGCTGTTTGACCTTAACCCTTCTGCGAGAAGAAAAAGGGCCTCCACGATAAGTGGGCACTTCTGGAGCTGGCACATTGCCAGGTAAGTATCTCACTGTGCACTGGCAAAGTTCAATGTACAAGCATATTGTCACTCTACATACAAGACAAGTAGCACACTGTATCAATATATTACAATAAACCATGATAATCTGTAGCTCCAGAGTGGTGTGCCATCCATGTATCTCTCCTCTACGATGTGTGCCCAGCTTATATTGGAGCTTTGAATTGCTGTGCGACTGCAGATGCACTAAAATAAACCCACTGTGAATAAGGAGAAGCACACTTGTATGTTGATTGATCGGGTCATTTAAGACCTCAACAGCTGCTCTCTCTTTGTGTGGTCCCAGACCTGTCTGCCTCGCAAGTGTATTAAAGTTTTTGTCTTTAACACAGGCATACGTGAATGTTGCCTTAGTGGTCCAAGTGGGAACTGCAGGTCACTTGATACAATGTGGCCAAGACTCTTCCCATATAAAGAAGATCCACTGAAAAAAGAGCAGTTTTAACTAAAGAAATTGAGTGTCTTACATATTATAAAAAAGCTATTTCTGCATTGATCCTCGTTCACACACAGAATGTAAAAGCCACTAAGAGCATCATCGGCATATCTTACTTCAACATATTAGTACAGATGGAGCATTAGTTCAGGCAGAGTCCTTGATTGGCATCATTCACCGTTCACAATCACGGGCTTATTCATCAGCAGTGTGGCTACCAGCTGACTAGTCACACTGAAACCAGTGAATGCCGGTGTAGAACATGACGATTATAACCTGGCACTTCTCACTATCACTCTGCGGATGCCATCATGCCAATGTCGTTTTGTGCCACATCTCCCTCTACCTGTCCAACCTGCTCTACATGTGCTCAGCTTTTTTCATTGTTGATTGAACTGAGACTTCGTGTCCATGTATGTGGATTATTTAAGGGGATCTGATCTATTGACAGAATCGTTATTGCTCCCTGAGTAGAGCCTTTTCTAAGTGGATTGCCATTTGCCATAGCTGCACATCTGGATATGAGGGTCTTCCCCTACAGTTGTTTCAATCTTTGTGGTCATCTGAAGTATGAGCTTTTTCTGTGTTCCATCTGTAGCCTCTAATTGATGGGGTAGAATTGTGAAAGCATCCAGCACATCCATTATGGATGCCCAATCCAATGTGGAAACCCTAAATACATATTTTGGATGCAACACAAGACTCTGACAAACAAGTACAAACAGTCCAGTGGCTTTCCTTCCACAAAACATGTATGAATGTCATCCCTGTTGTTAACAAAATGACCATGATGCATCCCCCTTGTTAACCTGCCATCCCTCTTCTCTGCCTCTCACCAACCGCTTCACTCATTGATCCTTTATCTGACTGAGGTTTGTGAAAGTTAGAATCTGTGCCACCGAATATCAGCAGCCTAGCTGTGCTCTTTATTGGTAAATCCACGGAGCTGTCCGTGGTGCGGAAGTAGCAGATCGATTTGTAATTGTGCACTTTTCTCTCAGATCTGTCAGTTTTGTCTTGATCTACAATAGTCTCTAAACTGTACACTGTAAATACTCAATAATATACTATATTGTAGCAGCAGTGTCACCTTCATGATCAAAGTGACAAGAAGCAACATGTAGTAGCAGAATAGTGAGAGGATCATAGAGACACATTGCTACCTGTAGTACTCTTAAAATATTGCTATGATCATTCAGTAGTGTCTGTGCTGCTGAATGTAATATTCTAAGACATAACTACAGATATAGCTTTCCCTATAGGGTTAGGGTTGTAGGTAAGGGCTACCCCCCGTTAACATTAACAAATTGCCTACTGGTGGAGCTAAACTGTCCTGTCAGGACAGCCCGTTCTCATCAATCCTCTGTAGCTTTGTGCAAAAAGGCCACACTGCTTGGTGAACAATATGGGGAGTGACATTCTTAGGGGAAAAAACATCACAAGTATTTCAAGCTCACCATCCCAGGCCTACTTTCACAAGCAGCAGATACACAATAATATTAGAATAGGCTTAGCATTTATATTTGAGGCACTATCTGGGAGTCCGCCTTGGATAGGGCAGGGACATAAGATCAGTTTCCACTTACTGGCAGCCTGTTGGCTTTCTCCTCTGCGTGATGAAAATGTCAGCACACTGTGGTGGTGATTGTTCAAATTTTAAAAGGGGATGAGCTGATCTGTTTCGCCGTGATTGATGCCTGCCCCTAACACACCCACAGACACTCACGTCAACCTCTGCCTCTTAAGTGAGGTGCCCTAGTGACACATCTGGTCACATTATTACCAAAAATCTGCCTGAGTCTGCACCTCGACTCACAAAAAAAGGGCCAAACCCTGTTTAATAAGATCACTCCTTCCAGCCATTGAATCATGACTGCCTTTTCTTAGGGGCTAATGAAATTGGTAGCCATTTAGAGGCCAGTTTATGTGACCAGCCATTTCTGTAGTCTACTTCCTAAGGTGCAAACAGATAAAGAAGGGGCTCGTCTTTAATTTGCCATTTCTCCTTCTCCTCATTCTGCCAATCTTTCTCTTCCTCAAAGCTCCTTTCCCCCTCACAAGCTTAGTGGCTTTGGCTGCAGCCACAGCTCTGTGTGATTTTATCACGTAAAAAGAGGAGAGATTTTCATCTTCTACTTTTCACAGGTCTCAGGTATAACAAGGCAGGAAGTGAGGAGGGAAGTTTAGAGAGCCACAGACAGACAGCTATTGATAGAAGAAGAGAAAAAGGCAAATGAGATGTGGATCCTGAGAGGAGTCAAATGGGATGAAGTGAGAAAAAAAGACTTTCCTGAGGATGGGGGTCAGAAATTGACATGGTGTGTGGGCTACAGTCACTTGAGGAACGCAATTAGCATGTGGTGTGGTGCATGTGAACAAGGTTATAGACAAGAGACAAGAAGACAAAGGAGACGAGAGAGAGAAATGGAAAATCCCTGCAGGTACGTAAAGCCACCAGGGAGCATTGCCTGGAGGAGAGAGGATAAAAAAGAAGGTGATTGACATTCACTTTAATCCACAACTCACCACATGTCATCCAATTTTTACACCTGAAACACAGAAAAGAGCTATAGAATACCAGGCGGACAATGAAAGTGGACAGTAGGGAGCAAAGAAAGAGGGAGAAAAAAAAGAAAAAGAAAGCGAGAGGGGAAATAACAGAGAGACACTTAATTCCTCAGACTGGATGACATACAGGGAGAAATTGTAGGAGCCTAGAGAAATTTGAGACTATTTGGGATTTGAAGCAGCGCGCAGGAGACGAGAGGTGTATGAAAAATAGCATGAACTGAGGAAAAACAAAAAGTTGCAAACAGGAGGTGGGAGATAAGTCACAGAGGAGCGGGGGAAGAAAAAAGGAACGGCAAACTAGTAGTTACAGAGCCGCTTAAGAGCAGTGCAGCCCATTGTGCACAGTAATTATTCCGCAGCTAATGATGCTAACGCTATCTGAGCAACTCCATTGTGTTTAATTTAAGACATCAGAAGGCAAATAAAAGGCCTCGCGCTGATGCTGTAGATCAGCCAACAAGGAAAACAAAGGAGTGGGACTACAGCACATGAATGGTTCACCTCAAATAGTGAGAACATAAAGCAGCGTTCCAGGTTAAAACTGAAGGGTTACCCAGCGTGTCTGCTGCAGAAAACGTTTTCCAGGGTTCTGAGTTCACTTAATGTTTAGCCAAACAACATGCTCATAAATACCATACAAGCAGTCATGGCACTATCTCTAATGGTAGCCCAGTTCTGCCCATTAGTGTTTCACCTTAACTTTTACCTATACAGTTCCACATATGGCTCTACCATAAATTTTTCATACAGCATGATGGTCTCTCTCCAGTGCTCTTTGCTTTTATATATAGTCAGAAAAAACTCTTCTGTAAGAGGTGTAAACGTGTCTTTGTTGAGGGAGAAAAGGTAAACCCAGTGTGAGTAAGATGCCGATTTTTTTTTTCTCCCTCTCTTCTGAAAGCTTTGAGTCACCTCCAAATGAGGGGAAAACCAACCTTGCGGGATTCTCGCATCTCTTCTCGCCAGATGGGCTGGGTTAGTTTCCAATGCAAACTCTGCTCCGTCTCTGTCTCTTTCTCACTCCATCCATTGTGACCCTTGTTGCAGAAGCTTTTCCTCTAATTAAAAGAGGAGAGAAGCTGCCAAGCAACTGTGGTGAAACTGCAGACCACTGAGCTTTCCAAGCACACACACACACACACACACACACACACACACACACATATACAAACACACAGGGAGACACGTGCAACAGATTGCACTTCGACACCCTCAAACAAATCTGTTTTCAGGAGATGTTGCCCCTGACAAATCACTTCACCCGACCTGTCTGCATACCCTATGTAGACTGTATCCCCTATAGAGAAGACTGATAAGATTTGAATTCCATCACTGCTTCCTCCTTGCCTCGGGCTGCGTAGCCATGCTGAATTTAGTGCCATTTTATCTCGTTAGCAAGCTAGCCGTATCTGCAAGCACTACTATACGAGCCATCACACCGACATCTACTGTACAGTACAGTAACTATAACAGATTAAAGAAATGCAATGTGAGGTTCGAGTGAAATGCTTCAGAGCTACCATCGCTTTTATATATCAGTTAAATTATTCATTTTAAAAAATGCATACATCTACTCACTTAACGGCTAATCAGTGTCTCCAGAAAACCAAACGATAAATGTGAGACATTATGTTAATGCATGCATCTCCTCAGACAAGGACTGAAGAACGAGTGAAGATGGCTGTTAACATAACACTCTCTCCTCACGGTCCAACAGGCCTTCAGGACTTACAGCAGATCTATAACAAGTTATTCTTTTACATGGGCTAATGTTCATGTTCAACCAAAGTCTTGACTGCATTGGCTATTAGAGCCTGTTAGTGTATATTGATGTGATCCATAATATTGGCTGATTTAAACATCACAGGTATGTGATTTGAGAGTCAGCTGATTAATGAAAATAAATAGAAAAAAGAGAATCTGCAGTATAAATACAGTTAATTTGAAGTAATTTAGAAATTCTGTGTTCCATAGTTTGTACACCAGAGGGCAATGAAAAGTCAAAGCACATATCTCAGTGACAAAATGTAAACGCTCCTTTTCAAAAATACATGTTAATGTTAAATGAATATGAGCTAATATATCATCATCAGAAATATTTAAGCCTCCGATATCAATTTCAGTATTGACCAGGAAAATGCAGTGTTGGTTGAGTTGTGCTGGTTTTATTATTTGGATGATACCATGCTATAAAAAATATTGGCTGTGTAACATTTAAGTATTATACTATTTTAAAAACCTATTTTTTTTCTGATTGCAGTATCAGACTTACACATTTGGCTGTTGGGAAGCTTATGCTGCAAGATTGTTATGCAACAGTATTTCCAAATGAGACCAGCCTCGTATTTCAAGGTCGGTTGAGCTCGAGTCAGGCTGGTGTGAAAAGGAAAGTTTAGAGACAATTCAGTAGCGTTATTTAGATTGATAGAGCTGAAGAGCGTCAGCACCAGTGAAGCTGCATATATATCAGACAGCATGTAAAGAATCATTTAAGTTAAAAAGAGAAAGGTGTCTCAAGATTTTAGCAGCTGGCAAGTCTGAAGATACGGATGATTATGATAATGTGTTTAGCACCCGTCAGTGAGAGGAAGTACCGACATGTGATTAAAGACTGGCCTGGATTTGGGCTGAATTATTTAGGCGAACATAGTGACGGGGGGGGAGAGAGAGAGAGGGAGGATCAGCCACATAAGCGACAACAGCCACCATGCAGCCTCCCCATGCGCAT
The DNA here is from genome assembly GCA_037975065.1 of Chaetodon trifasciatus. Lineage (NCBI taxonomy): Eukaryota > Metazoa > Chordata > Actinopteri > Chaetodontiformes > Chaetodontidae > Chaetodon > Chaetodon trifasciatus. The sequence continues at coordinate 267,517 of JBBMOE010000015.1, read as the reverse complement.
GCGCGGGTGTGTGTTCATTCACACATGTAAACCAATTCTTTATGCTATTCATTCACAGCTTGTTAAACTAAGCAAGCACAATTCCTGGACACTGATGATTCCCAATCTGACAAAGAAACAGCCTCACTTCCCCAGTGTCGGCCTGTGGTGTCAACAGTGCCGATGGCTAAGAGATTAAAGGACCCTCCAGACAGCCATTTTTTCACACTCCGACTATTTTGGGGGACAAACTAATCCCTATAAATCTTATCAAGGATATGTGAGAAACCCAACCATATGTGGAGAAGATTAGTGTGGAGTTTTGGCCTTTTTCTCGATTTTCTCACTTCAGATAACAGGAGTGTTGAAGGCGCACCCGCCCTCGCGTGCACAAACACACAATCGATTTCCACATTCGCCATTGTTTTCTTTGAAACTTTGAAGGGTGATAAGAAAATCCTTATCAATCCCGAGCATTGAACAAGGCCTTTTGAGACTGAAACATATTCTCATGCACACACAAACAGGATCACGCATTTGCTGACATGCACCATGCTACTTAGCCTAGCGCCTCGTCTCGTCGTGCACCGCACCGTGAGGTCGGCGCGGCCGCCGTGTTTGCTCTGCTTTCTCAACTCCCATTCTGTCATCCCTCATTATTACCTCCAGATGCCAATAAAAAAGAAACCAATCTACAGACGGCTTTTGAAGTATAGAAATGGAAAACGGAGCCTTCACACAAAGAGACAAAAAGACAAGAAAAAGAATGAGGAGTGAGGGAGAAGCACCAGAAAGTCAGAAGGGTGGAGAGGAGGACAGAGAAAGCTGGAGGAGGAGATGTAGAAACTGAAACGGAGACGAAAAGGAAGGAGCTGAGAAGTAGATTATGGGTGCTCTGATGTGATTTCTATGGCAGATATAATGATGGTTAGTTTTCTATTCATCTTGCTGGCTCAGTGGGAGCACAGTAGGCAAATCTGGTTTCAGGATCTGGCCAGTGGGCAATGTGGAGAGCTATTAAAGGATCATTACCATCTCCTGCCATTATGGAGCTGTTGCTCCGGAGGAATTACCTTGGTAATGAGATCAACCTGAAACTGGCTGCTTGCGGCAAGCCTGATGTATATTACATGGAAACATTGTGACACACATGCATTCACACACACACGCAGTTTGCATTGCTGTGGCTTGCTGTTCGTTTCCCACTTCCTCACCTCCGCACATCAGTGTGAGTGCACGTGCTCGTGCTTAGACACCCGCATTTAAAACAAACACGTCAACTCCTGTTTGCAGTGATGCGTCAGAATCCAATTGATCCTTTTGGCAGCTGCTTGTTTCTCAACTTGACTTTATCGGGTTCCCACTTGTTTCTTTCATTTCATTGCTCCCCTCTTGCTGCGGTGTGTGTGACCGAGCATTTGCTCGCTTTTCACACATTGAAATGCTCTCTGACACTGTGACTCCTGTGTGGAGCTGGTGAGCTGTGAGCAGTCATTAACCTGAAATGCTATCTTGGAGACTCATACGCTTTCTGACAGCAGCGAAGCCTTTTCACTGTTGTTCCATTGTGTAATGAAAGGCGAGGGGGGGAAACAACTCAAGTACCAGACATGGAGAAAAACTAGCGTAATGTATTCACTTTGATTTATGTTTTATTTTGGCATTAAAAGTGTGAAAATATTATGACGGAAAATTTAAAAGTGACTGAAAGTCCTGATTCTGTACAGTTACATAAGCTGCTATCTTTAGGAGATATTCCACAGAAAAACTGTCTCTTGGGAATCGAATAAGCAGCCCTTCATTTCTGGAAGGTGTTTGTTACGAGAATGGCAGCGATAACAGATTCCAATGTCGAGGTTTCACAGCAGAGAAATAAATATCAAACCGCTCAAATCATCTCTGCAGCATAATGCAGTCCCTTGCTGTCCATGTGTAAGTTCAATATGTTCTTAACATTCATTACCAAGAGGACCCTCAGGGCAAAAAAAGGCAAGATTCCAAAGAATTGAATTTAGGCATGTTTTGGTGATTTAATGAATATTTGGAGGAAACAAGGCATTTAGATTGACTGCAGAGAAGTTTTGTTGCTGTGAAGACTTGTCGCCACTTTGAATAAATTACAATTTGCAATTAAAAATGAGTTGTGGGACGAAGCTGAGAAGTCTGTGGTAATACACTGTAATAAGATATATTCACTTCAGAGGTAATGGGTTTGATATGCAGGCGGTTCTATACATCCAAATGATGTTTGCAACCGTAAAGATAGCTGCTGGAACCTGAGCTCCTGTAACGATCGACTTAACATGTACAAGAGAGTGAACACACGCTCACACTAATACTCACTGTACGTTTCCAAGGGCAGAGCCCATTTGAGCTTTATGATGGACCTAAAGACATGCTGTGGGCAGCGAGGGCTTTGGCCAAAAAGACTTTATAGCATCATAAACACAGTTATTCCCTGTCTCACCAACATAAATACATGCTGGAGAGCTACCAAGAGGACAGCTTGAAGTCACGCCTGCTCTCAGAGGACGGAGATGGCGTTCCCATGAGGAAGTCAACACAAGATGCTTGATGGTGCCGCACTCATTTAAGGCTACGGCAATGAAATGAGTCACAAAATAGTCACATTCCCATTAAAATGTTCACGCGTGTTCCATATGGTGCGTTTGCAGACTTAAGTGTTGCATCGTTAATGCTTATTATCTTGGCTCTTGCTTTTCGCATACTCGTTCCTGAGTGACATCTGTTCTTCACTGCTTCTGTGTCGCCTATGTGCTGAGTAATCTGAATATAATCTTCCTGCCATATGACGAAAAAAGTCCAACAAATGCAACAGATGTGGATGAATGGTGCCTGTGTGGACAACCTGTGGTTTTCTCGTTCACTTAGTGAAGCCCAGCACTGCTTTTCTAATTAAAGATTCTCCATGTGATAACAGGGTGTTGAGTAGAAGTGAGAGAGTGTCAAGTTACAGACTGAGAGGTAAAGTAAAGGGCAGTGCTTTCGCTTGAGGAAGACACCAGCGTGTGGTATAAAGAGTCAGTCTGCATTTGAAAGAGTCGCAGTTTTAAAGAGAATCACACGTACAGGCTTCTTGATATTAGTGATTAATCTGTTCTCTTTCTTTTTTTTAAAGAAAATTGTCCATTGTCCATGACAATTCACCTGATCTCAAGGTGATATCTTCAAACAGCCAGTTTTGGGCAAACATCAGTCTCACTCCCAGATGTTCATTTTGCTAACAGTAAATGATGGGATGCTGCTCATGTGGTGACCTGTGGCTTACAGAAGCAAACAAGCTGTTTTATGTCATTTACCAACTCTTTTTAACATTGTCATATTTGTATTTTGGATTATTTGTGTATGTATGTGTGTAAATGAATAGTTTTTGTGCACTTGTGTTTGTAGTGTCTCTTCCCTCAAATTGAGAAAAGCAGCGATGCCTCACATTTGAGAAGCTTTGGAATTCTTGATTGATAAATTGCTTTAATTCATCAATAAATTCTGACTAAAAATGATTCATTTTCAATTAATTAGGATGGACATGAATGAGATGCACAGCCTGACCACAGCTACATACTTGATGTGCAGGTCTTTGGTATATATGAAGTCTGCTGCTGAACTCATTTGAGTCTGTGTGTCAAAAAAAAAAAAAAAAGGCAACGCAGTGCCTAATGAAGAATCTACAGTCTGACCTGGATTTGGCTGCTTTTACATAAGCAATACTCATTTTCTCTCTCTCTCGGTTCCTCTGTCTGTCTGCCTCACTCTCCCTCCCTGAGATTCGCTCACACTGAGGCAGAGATTTACATGCACACAATGGAGGGAAGGGATTGGAGTGTGAGCGCAGGGTGGAGTTCGGTTCCATTGCTTCTCAGAAGCAGACTGAGACAGAGATCACCGGTCTGTCAGTGTTAAACCAGCCATTCAGTCTGAGAGGCGTCAAGCATGATAATCCCAAAGGAGGGCAGAGGTGTGTGTGTGTGTGTGTGTGTTAATGGGTAAAATGGTGTGTGCGCAATCTAGTCCACAGACAGGATTATACAATTATGTGAGAATATGCACACACAGTGTGCGGGGAAAATTCTATCTGTATGCGAGACAACTGGGTCAAAGCCTGAGTACAATTTGTTTGCTGAGTGTGTGTTGGTCTCTAGCTCCTCTATTTGCATGCATGAATCTGGCAGATAATGGTCTGTATGCAGCGTGTGAAATCTGTAAATTGGGTGATGAGGTTGCACAGGTGGAGAATGTACTGTGCACCTACAGTATGCCATGACGCAATATGATTTGTGCTAGAAGTTGCTCCACACTCAACCAGTAGGGTAGAGAGCAAAAACCTCCCAACGTCAGCCTAATCCACCAACACTTTCCCCAACTTTTCAAGAAATAATATTTTAAGTTTCTAAGCCGCTCCCTCTGCAATGCACTAGTGGTATGGATCTAGAGAGGGAAATTGGATTCCTGTAGTGCTTATGAATTCAAGTGAACATGACCAGCTTATACATCCCAAAGAGCCCTCAAGAGTATGGCTGGTGGATGCTATATTATGGTGGGGAAAGAAAGAGTCACCTGGCATGTGTGGAATAGGATATGTCCTTGTGAATATCTCCTCTTCGGCTCTTTATCTCTCTCGTGCCCCACAAGAGTGGAGCAGGTGCGCCGTGTGTTGCTCAAACACGAGAAAGCGCAGCGGAGCACCGAGATGTGCATTGTTTGCTTTCTCTCTCTGCGTGCCTTCCAGCCATGCAGATAGTGAGTCCTCATGATGGCAGGCGAAGCCAAAGGTTGTTTGTGACATAAGCACTGATCCACACCACCACTGCCGGCGCCGTCGTCCCATCCTCCCTCTCTCTTTAAGCCCTGTGGTTCCCTTTACTCACCTCTTCCTCTTTTTACCTTCTGCCTGTTTGAGCTGCTGTTGTATTAGCACTTAGCAGATGTTTGGTTTGCATCTGATGACTACAGAATACTAACATGGTATCAGCTATGTGGTTAGATTTGAAAATAATATGGTTTTTGCCATGGTTTCAAAAAGGTTAGGGCTTTCAGGAGAGTCAGAGATTTGTGTCTTCCGAGTTTCTAAGTGCTGTTGGCTTTATTTCTATGGAAACTGAAGCACTATTATCTGTAAGTCTCCAATTCTGCAGGCCCTTCACTTCAATGTGATGAAAATGAATACAAATTTGCAAGTACACCTTCTTGCAAACTTTTGATCTAACCTGTTTTCATGTAAGATTTGTTTGGATGAGAAATGCAGTACAAGATAAGGGAGCCTTTTGTAGACCATGGGGATGCTCGTCACTTGCCAGGGAAAGTGGGAACAGTGCCATCTAGTGAGGGCTATGTATGGCATGTATAAGCATGGAGGTCTGAGATCTGCAGGATCTCCACCGTTTTTTATCGACTTAATCTGCTTTAAAAGGGAACCAGTGAACGTTCGGATAAATAGATACCTAAAAGCATTTTCCTCATTCTTAGATTCTTTACAGATACTCAAAGACCAGTCACAGAGAAGAAAAGCACTCAATCATTTAAACACAGCCACAGTGAGCTAATAAATGCAGCTTAGCAACAGCTGCCCTGGAGCCAAACATCCCAGTGAGACTCAATACAGACATAATGTCGACAGTGTGTGTGTCTTGGTGTGTTAACTGCTCTGCTGACCCAGACTGCCCACACCTCTACCTTGTTAATATCCCCAGCAGAACACACCGGCTTTGTTCATCCTTAAGGATCACTTCGCTCATCTCATACGCTCCCGATAACTTCCTGTTGACTCCTGACCCCCAGCTGATTGCTTAAACTATCAGACACCCTGTTGGGAGAGGGGTTCTCATCAATAAACATGACAGGCAGACAATTGGTCAGGAGCAAGGGGAATTTTGTAAGATGTAATCTGGATCTGAAGTAAATTATCAAAAATAATCATTTAAACATGGTTTGCTGTTGGATTGATGGAAAACAAGACAGATTAGTTGGTTCCCGCAAGGCAAACAATGTTCTTGTTAGTGATGGGGTGTGAGGAGGGATGAGAGAAGAGAGTGATGAGGGCAGATCCAGGGTCAAGGATGGATCTGTGGTGTGCCAGGGTGTGGATAATGTGTAGTGAGGAGGCAAGAACCATTTAACTTGCTTTCCCATTTGCCCAATTTAAGACCTCCATTTAGATTTTGTCTTTTGGGGCTACTGAAAATAATTCTCTCGTAATTGAAACGGACCGCGTCAAATTGAAAACCCATTACAACCTTTAAGAAATGATATCTCCCAAATACAAATGTACCACCTGAAGAAGGATGTGATACATTGTTTAACAGAATAGAATGTGCTGAAAAAAGGAAAAATAAAGAGCAGTTATCATCCTACGTTTTCCTGTGATGAGATTTCCTGGAGTAGACATGATGTGACAGCCACACAAAAAAGTCCAAATAAAATGATCCTCATAAGAATGAAACATCCACAAAAAAAAAAGATGATTATCAGTGAGATAAGCTACAACACAGAGCATCTCTGCATTTGTCAAGACTCCAGTATGAGACAGATATGACAAAAGCTTTACATGTGACTTTTAGATAAGATGTGTATCTTGAGAAATATCAAATTAAAACTGATCCTTAAAGAGATTTACCCATCTAAAAGCCTTTACTCTTTCAAACCGTTTGCATTAAGCGTAACCAAAGCTAAATTATCAAAATGAACCAAATCCTTCTGAATTGAGAGCAAATATCATACCAAGGCTTAAAGGCTATAGCACTGAAGTACATTTCATAATGTTCCTCTTACAAAGAGTGTTCAAGTGAGTCGACATTGTGAAGCGCTTTCCTCTCAAAGAAAGACCGAAGGCCTTGCTTTCACATAAAGCGCACTGTGGAGACAACCATTGCTAAGGATTACTGACAGGAAGCGATAAAACAAGTGTATTATTCACTCCGTGTGCGTGTTATTGTGCTGGTGGATGAGTGTGCGAGCGTGAGCCTGATAGAACCAAACTGGCCTCTACTCACCAGTCTAATGTCCAGGCCAAGCTGGCAGCAGTGATATGAGTAATGCCCACTATCACAGAGAGGCAGGGAGTGGAACAATTGGTTTGTCAAATAAGAGTCACTTGACAACTTCTCTAAGGAGATCAATTATGGTCAGTGTTTGAATCAAAGCACTGACACAAGTGCGGCTGTGGGCACATGGAAGCCAGAGGTGTGCTTGTACCCTAGTAGTCTCGGTTCTTTTATGCTCTCAACAACCATCAGCGACTGCATTGCAAATTATTAAATGATGTGATGTGCATATTACACTGGCTTGCAGCTGTGTTACTTAACCATCTACTGAAAAACACAATTACACCTAAGCTCAGGCTGATGTGTAAGAAATGGAGGAAGGGGGACATCCTGTAGGTAAATTAAGAGGTAAGGTGAAGACAGTTTGATGGAGCATTTCTCTGTGGTGAAATGGTACTGGGTTACACCACCCAACCCTCACTCCCTCCCCCACCTTGCCCCCACAAGCTGTCCCTGCCCTAGGAGATGAGGCCTGCACCATAGTGTGACAATATTACAGGCAGGGGATGTGATTACCAGATCTTAATCGGCTGTAATTCACCCACCATCCCTGTCCTTAATATGCGGCTGCTGTGCTCCGGTGAACCCAGACACAGAATGACACCGGCTCCTCCGCTGACAACGTCTGATCCAGCTCACAGACAGTGATGTTTCTTAATTATCAGGACAATGGAGTGGGGAGCGAAACGAGCTAATGGCAAAAATCCTGGCCGGCCAGGTTAATTTGGGGTTCATTGAATTACCGTGTAAATTAGTGTGATGTTGTAAATTACAACGGGCCAGTAATGAAGAAACGGAAACTTTGAGGAAAAGGGAGGCTTTCTGCAGAAACAGCAGAACATACCTCCTCCCTGATAATTAAATAAAAGCACAGCCCACCAATTAAAAATCCTTTGGTAGAGGCAGGCAGAGACAGATAGAAAAGAGAAAAAGGTAAAACGTGAAAGAGCTGGTGAATGGAGGAAAACGGCAGGGCAAATTTTATTGGGAGAAATTTGAAACAAGAGGTAATGCTGGCAGAAACAAGGGATAACGATAAGCTAAAGAATGCAGAGAGAAGTGTGTGTGTTTGGGGGAGAGAGGGGGTGAGCAGGAGTGAGACAAATTTCACTGCACCCCATTTCTCTCTGACATCCCTCAGCCCATCTCCTGAGCCCATCCATCTTGGATGACAATACCGTCCTGATTTGCATACCAAAAAACGCTTTCCGATATGTGCCTTCCAAGTCATTGCAAGAGATTAGAAAATATTGACAATTATTGACAAAAGGCAAGACGTGGGCAACATTCCATCTGGAAAACTGCATCCTCAGTTTTGCTCTCTTATTTGCTCTTTTCCTGCCTCTTATGAGGGCACGTTATTGACTCCAATATCTGATTGCCACTGCTGAGGCTTATATGAGCAGAGCTGGGGAGGTGTGCCGCATTGGCTTGATATGGAAGTGGCGGCTGCTTTGGATGCGAGGTTATGTTGACATTGCTTGTTTGTGCACATTTCCCAATGACACAGACTTTAATTAAGATAATCATCAGTGTGGCACCCCGCATGGCTCTACAGTGGGGCCTATGCAGATTAAGGCCCGGTCTACGCAAGCCCCGTGTGATCATTTATTCTGCTTACAGGCAAACTTTGTGATTACAGTGATAAATTCGTGACATAAAAGAGAGGATGGGGACAGAGTAGAGCACGGTGGAATTAAAGGGGTGTGGAACAATTGCTGAGATATTAAGGAGCATCATCAGTCCAGAGCTCATGTGGAGAGGCGAGGGAAATGAATGTCATTAATTGATTAAGACCGACACTAAGAGATGTCAGTTATTAAAACTCCTAAAATATCACACAGAACGGAGGCCAAAGTCTGGCGTCAGCACACTGAACAAATTGGGAGGATACAGTCTTTTTGGTAATAGGAAAAACAAGGCAGAAGAACAAATATTCAGTACAGTAAAGTGTTTTAAAGTCCCTGCAGATGAGGTTATGTCTATGAATAGAAATGGCACAGGGCGGAATCATACATTTCCTTCGGCCCCTCTCCCTGGCTTTAAAGTCAAGCTGAGCTCTTCTCTGCGAGGGTAAAGATCTTGTTTAGAGGTAGAGTGTCTCCTTAGTGCTGCAACACAACAATCTCTGGTCCCCAGGTGATTAAGTTCCTGTGTCCCGGCTATTTGTTGTTGCCTAATGAGAGCACTCTGTGCCCCTCTTGTGTCCTGTACTGTAATTAATGGACAACGGGAAGATGAGGAGGTGGAGGATGAAGTGAAGAAGGAAGGCAAAGTGGAAACTCATCCTGTCTGTGACCTGCTGGTTGCCCTCAGATGCTCTCCCACCCTTCTTTCCTCCCTCCCTCTCTCCCGTTGTCTTTGTATTCCTCTCTTAACTTGCTGCTCTTTTTCCAGTGGGCTGTTTGACAAGCTGCCAGTTCTAATGCCCTCAGTGCAATGTCCCTTGTCAACTCCCATAAACTCTTATATCTATCAGAGCTTCCTCTTAACAAAAAAAAAAAAAAATAGAGAGAGAGAGAGAGACAAAAAAAAAGAAGCTTCCATTATCAAAGTGATTAAAAATGATCTTTAATTTTGGGGACAGCCAAGGATACGGTGAGTTTAGACAATGGGCCAGTGGTAATAAAGTTCCACATCTGCATATCTTTATTATCTTCTTTTCTTGTAACCTGTGTCTCCGCTTCTGTCAGTGCTCCCTGCACATCTATCTTTCTTCCTCTGCCTCCGCCTCATCCTCCACATCGATGAGAAGTGCTAGGTGTTGATACAGTAGTGTCCATGGATCAATTGATCACTCTAACCCCGACACCGAAATGTAAATGCTGTTGTTAGACAACGGCTATAATATAGGGATCCACTACATCACAAGGATTTGGCACCAGTGATGTTCAGAACATCTCCATCTGATGTGGTATCCTTACACTAAAATATGTAAGTACACGGTGTATAGACTCAAAAAGTCATCAATAGTCTAGAAAATAGATAAATTACATTTAATAAAATTAGACCGTGTTCCGTTCAATTACTGCATTAAAATGAGTTATAGAAAAAATGCAATGTCGTCATCTTGAAAACCTCCAACCAAGGTGAGATAAAATAGCAGGGGAAATAAATGTGATATAGTGCAGTGAATAAAAGTTGTGGTGATGGTGAAATACCTTCAGAGCATAACTCTGCCGTGCATCAAAAGTACCCGCTGTAGAACTTGCTAATTTAATCACCTAAGTTGTGTTGGGGATTTTGGATGGCTGAAGAGGTAGTTAGTCTCTGTGCCAGTGGAGGCCACCTCAGTGTCACCCAGCTCCTCTCACTCGCTTCCCCGCTTCAGATACACTTGCCAGGCCTTTCACAAGCGCCGCCTCAATTACATTTCCAAGGTGGAGGTGGCTAGGGTTGCGAGGAGGAAAAGGAGACATGGGGGTTAAGCCAGTGAATGTGGGTTTTTGGAAAAAAAAAAAAAAAAAAGCAGGTGCCAGAAATAAAAAGAGAGAAATGGGTTTTGGACAGTGGAGTGAAATGCAGGAAAGCTAAATATGCCAGGACAAGCTTAATTAGGACTATTACATGGTAGCCATACTGGGTTCACAGGGCCCTCTGTTCATCACAGGACCAGCATATGATTAATGAAATCCTACAAAGTAAATGAAATCCTACTCATCTTTAATGCCAAGTAAAAAGGGAGGGAGGCATTGTCAAAAGTGTATCTGCCACAAATAAGAAGTGGCAAGCTCTATTGCAAGGCAAAGTAAAAACAAATAGTCATTTTCTAATGACCCTTCAGATGGGAATTTGATCAGCCGGTTAAATGCCTACAACAGAGGACTTTTGAGGCAAGAGATGGAGGGATCTGGGAAGAGAAGGTGGAGGACAGCCTGTTGTTGTTTACTTTCAGAGTGCGTTGCAGAGATGAGAGTGCAGGACAGGATGGGGACGGGACGTGATGAATTCTCCTAAAGAGCAGTACTGGACATCAGACAGAAAATGTGATGAGGCACAAAAGCCTCCCAGCGCATATCAAACAGATGATTTCAGCCTGAGTGATGTTGTCTTGGCATTATCGACTGAAGTGAGACTGAATGATAATGCAAGCAGCTGAAGAAGAGGACAGGTTGAGAAGAAGTGCTTGGACAAATCTATGACTGCGTATCTAATGCATACCAAATTCTCTGTTCTGCATTGTGTTCCACTTTCTAGTTTCACACTCACTTGTCTTGCATCGCTCCATCTCACTGTCTGTGTTTATCTCACCTGTTTGACTCAGTGCCAACCTCAGGTGGTGCACAGAATTTGTTTTGTATCAGAACTCTGACGTACCGCAACTAAACTTCCACTTGAACTTCCTGTTTGTCTCATGCAATATCAAAGAATCACACCAAGTTTTCTATAATTGATGTCAACATGTCGTGTAACATGTCAACCGTCACTGTGAGCAGTGACAAAAGGGATAAGAAAAGCAAAAATAACTGATGAATCCAGGTTTGCTAGAGAATCATAGGGTAATGAGGGTCCTCTTCTTTCCCAGCAAACTAAATACATAATATCAAAGCTAACAAAATAATTTAAAATATACTGGGCTGCATCTCTACTGCAACTGTCAAGTTATACTATTAGACTGCACTGAGGAATCAACCTGAAATCAGTCCCTAGCCAAGGGTTTCATTACAACATTAAGTGGATGTTTATAGTGAAAAAATGTTTAATTTTAAGTCATTTGTCAAATAAAAACGTGTTGATCATTTGCTTTTCTCCATTTCATTCAGCATCATTTCAAAGTGGGTATCTTTGGGTTTTTGACCACTGGCCAGTTAAATCAAGCAATTTGAAGATCTTGCCCCAGACACTTGAACTGACTATTTTTCCAGTTTTTTCGGCAAAACAACCAAAACAATGCGGTCGCTGTACCGGTCTGTCTACATTCCTACCCTCACCTATGGTCATGAACTTTGGGTCATGACCGAAAGAACGAGGTCCCGGATACAAGCGGCTGAAATGAGTTTCCTCCGCAGGGTGGCAGGGCGCTCCCTTAGAGATAAGGTGAGGAGCTCTGTCACCCGGGAAGAGCTCAGAGTAGTCGCTGCTCCTCCACATCGAGAGGAGTCAGCTGAGGTGGCTCGGGCATCTCTATCGGATGCCCCCTGGACGCCTCCCAAGGGAGGTGTTCCAGGCATGTCCCACAGGGAGGAGGCCCCGAGGAAGACCCAGGACACGCTGGAGCGACTATGTCGCTCGCCTGGCCTGGGAACGCCTCGGGATCCCCCCGGAAGAGCTGGGGGAAGTGTCCAGGGAGAGGGAAGTTTGGGCGTCCCTGCTCAGGCTGCTCCCCCCGCGACCCGGCCCCGGATGAAGCGGGAGAAAACGGAACGGAACAACCAAAACAAGCAAACAACTAAGATAATTTGATGATGAAAATAATTGTTAGTCATAGCCCTAATGCTATTGTTATTGGTGAAAGACCTGCTAGCTCTGAGACTTTGCAGTCAATGAGTTTGAAGGAGCAAAATAATAAGCATGTACCTGGGGGCTGTGGGAAAGCAGTCGTAATTAAATTAGTAACATTTGCACACTAGCTACCAAACACCATACACTAGCTACCATACACATGTATTTAAATGGACAAAATTTCAATCTTAGTTTGGATCTTTGTCAGGACAGAAATGTCTCCAAATGGTTACCACACACATATTGTGTATATGAATAGGCTGCCACAAAGCCTCTCTGTATAAATGGAGCCTGTAAAGAGATGTGTATATATAGAGCACAAAATTTGTTGTATGCCCCAGGCTGGGGACCACCACATCATGTCAGGGTCTATGAGTGTGGCATCCCTTTTTAAACATTTAGACCTGGCAAGGATCCACTCAGAATGAAAGCTGTGCTCCTTCAAACAGTGGTTTTATATAGAAAACTTGACTGCCAGGTCTTAGATGTTGTATCCTGACAAATGTTTATATAGTTTAAATCATGAGGTTAACACAAGGTCAACATTTTGCATGTTCTCTTTCATAACATCCACGTTTACTTGTTTTTTGAGGGTTTGGTTTTACAACATAGCAAACGCTGAGGCTCATCTTATGGGAAGGAATACTCTTTTTTTGTTGTCCCACTTTATGATTCAGGCTGTCCAAAAAAGTTTATTTTTGCATAAAAATCTGACCGAGTGCGGCTTAAATCTTTAAAGATGACTGACTACAAACTGACGAGCCACAACTCTACACAGCCCGCACTAGTGAACCATGTTGCAGTGTTTATGGAAAAGGATAATCCCTCTTTGCTGTGGTTTTAAACCCCACCCAGGAGACATGGGCATATTATGAAGCTGATGGTGTCTGTTTGTGCCTGCAGGCTGCTCATGTCTGGGTAAGTGAACTTCCATGTCTCCTGTCAATGTCCATGCTCCCTGAAACATAAGAAGAGCAAAACGATTTGGCACACAAAACACACGGCAGACTGACAAGGCTGCACACAGAATGACGCGAGCTAGAAAATGAGGAGCAGGTGGCTGCGAGAAAGTGACATAAAAATGTAGAGGAGAGGAGGACAGAGAGTAATACGGCATGGCTCTTGGGGAGAGAATAAGAGGAGCAGAAAATGAGGAAATGAAGGACGGCTAAGATAGAGAAGAGAGTCATCATGCTGCAAGAGAATTACAGGGTCCCAGCATAAGAAAAAGGAATGGCATAAAGAGACACAGAGTAGGAGTAAGGGAGAGAGATGAAGAGAGAATGGTCATATAACACTGCCGCCTGTCACAAAGCTGCTGTAGCATTCTCACCGTAACAATAGCAGCAGATTGAGTTGGACAGGGTTCACAGGCCTGAATACTAGCCAGCCAGACAAAGCTATTGAGTGGCTTGCCTGTGTTATCTGGCCTGCTGCTGAATACTCCCCCTTCTGCAGAGGTGAGCAGGCTCAGGTTACAGCGCTCACTGATGGGCTTTGGTCCATCACGCTTCCCCTCTATTGAGCAGCAACCTTGGGCACAGCTCTGCCATGATGCACCAAAGCTGCGCTGAGCTCCAAGGTCTCGAAGAAAGGAGAAGAAAGGTTTTTACGCAGCCCGACATGCAGAGCCGTAAGGAACTGGCTACACGATTCCTTGTGAAATGTTTCCTTCAGAAATCATCTGTTCGGTCATGTTGTCATTAAACATCATCCACGGCTCGACGCCACAACAATAGCTACAGCTGAATCTATTGTTAGCCTGTTTTGTTTTGTCTGATATACGGATCTGTCCTCAGCTGCATTGTCATTGACCCATGCATTTTCCAATTATCCGATTCACAAAGGACATCATAACAGCTAACTGCAGTACATGATCCCCATTATTTCTCCATGAGATGTCATGTTTATAATTGGAGGTATTATCTCATTGATCACAGCTGCTATTGTTATCCTCATAATTACCACTACAGTGTCATTTAGATGGTAATTTGGGCATTTCTTACCAGACGTCAAACTATGCATCATATTCATAGCATCCTATGGGATTGCTATTGTTCTTGAAGATAAACAAGACTTGATGGGATTTTTGTTAAGGGACTCATTGTGCTTGCAGCATTATTTTGGGTGTCAGCACTGTAGTGGAGCATTTTGGAATAAGGGATTTACACCAGGTTGACCTTTTGTCCAAGGCTCTCCTTGTTTCTGGCCCTGGCTCTACCTTCCGACTGACTCTTGTCATGGAGAAGGTCTTATAAATATGGATGCCTCCTTCTTGAGGCCGTGATGCAATTTCAGAAATAGGAGTGTGTGTGTGTGTGTGTGTGTGTGTGTGTGTGTGTGTGTGTGTGTGTGTGTGTGTGTGTGTGTGTGTGTGCGTGTGTGTGTGTGTGTGGGGTGGGGGTGGTTGGTGTAAGTGTTCAGTTGGGGTGCAAAAACTGGACCTACAGCCTTTGCCAAGGTTGCATCTTCATCATATTTTTTATCTTGTGTGGTGACACCGTTATCTTTTTAAATCTGCAAAGCTTGTGTCACCGCATTGCAGAGAAATCTGATGGGGGAATGGAAGAGCTCTTACATACATGGAGTTTAGAATAAACAGCTGTTTTGACATACAGTGTACTTTCTACATAACACACAGAATATTGTCCCTATGCTAAAAATCACTGTATGCACTTGGTTGTGTGCCACCTGGACACATCCTGTGTTGCATGAATGCTTTGTAATGGCTGTGCTGTGCAGGAGGTTAAGGTTAACAGGGGAACATGACAGGATATCCTAATGCCACAGATGACCAGGGACACAATAGCTTCATCTTACTTGAGCACTCTGTGCAAAAGCATACAAGCAATAAAGACAACAAAACAACAAAAAGGCCATATTTGACAAGAAAAGAGACTTTCTGCTGTAAAGTTGGGCATTTTAATTTGGGCATCTATGGGGACTGACTTGCTTCAAGTGCCCAATTGAGGATGTGCAGTTTTTGGCACTTCGATGTTGGTTTCATTTTTCAGCCCCGGACATTGCTGCTTTGTTCTGAACACAAAGACTGACGTGTGTTTGACAATACACTGTTCTAGTTGAGGAACCAGGCATTTGGGACTAATTGGCATGATTCTGTGATCAAATCGTTGACAAGAAACATGTCATTGTCTCCCACAAATGTCTTTTATGCAAGACTGGCGTCACCACATCGCTCACCTCCCCTCCTCCCATCTCTTCTCTTCCCCCCAACTCATCCTGTCAGTTGCACACGGTCACACACACACATATATTCTGTCACCATGTACATCTTATTCAGGGTGTTGGCACAGAACTCATCAAGAGGAACAGATGTCATTATCAACACAGATAAAGAATCATTACTTTGACAGCTTTACAAACAGCTATGTCACCCCGACTGTGGAAGAAAAATGACAGGATGCCATTTCATGATGATGCGAACTGTAATTTTTGTGCACGTGCAAGCACATATAGCCGACTTTTACTGTGCAGTCGTTATTCTCAGAAAGTTGCCTATAACCAGCATTAGGTATACCCTTCATGCAGTTGGAAGCACGTCCTTGGCAGTGATACCCACTGGGGGAAGAGGGAAAGAGCAAGAACGGGGGAGGCAGACAGAACTTGATAAATAGAACGAGAGACAGAGCGGCTTGCAAGGTGAATGAGGTGGAGGCTGCTTTATCTGAAGCCTGCAACAGCATGAAAGTCTCTGGATATAGCATGCATGCAACTAACATGCAAGATCCACCTGTACATAAAATAAATAAAAAAAAAAAGCTAACCTTGCATTCTAATGCAATGGGGACTGAATAAGCTGGAATTACAACATTTACAGGCCTTCATATGTCTCCTAGCCATACATAGTTACATATTCATTAACAAATAATGATGTGAGATTTGAATAAGACTAGTTGCCTCCATTTACTGGCTTTTTGCAGTAACAAATAAATAATATCTCCTTGACTCACAATTTATTTTTCTTGTAATTAGAGAGACAATGGAAGTTGAACTTGTTACATACTGATAGGCTACCAAGGTCATCAAAATGGGCTTCCAGTGTTTTAATCATCTTATTAAGTAATATGATACTTGTAAACATTACGTTACGCAGGTTTGTAGCCTGGTGTGGTTTTGGTTTTGTCCGCCTCTAATGACAGATGGTTAAGCATCACATGGATCACTTGAATATGATATCTCTGTAATATTTCACATATGTGGCATAGAACTGTAAAGCAGCATCCATCAAAGCAAGACTAAAGCATCTGTAGTCATGCTAGTGACTTTGAGGCTGTACTTAGACACAG
Organism: Chaetodon trifasciatus; assembly: GCA_037975065.1. Taxonomy (NCBI): domain Eukaryota; kingdom Metazoa; phylum Chordata; class Actinopteri; order Chaetodontiformes; family Chaetodontidae; genus Chaetodon; species Chaetodon trifasciatus. The sequence continues at coordinate 250,731 of JBBMOE010000015.1, read as the reverse complement.
TGGTGCTTTGAGCTCAATGCATAATTGTTGGAAATTGGTTGTCAAAACAACCTTTTTTTTCAAAGCCTGTAAACCACAGTTTTTACAACAAACACATGACTGTGTGAAAGAAAATCCTTGCATGTGACATCCTGGCCCACATTATCATGTACTGTATGTGTGTATTTGTACTCCTGTATGGAAGCTGAAGGTCATGGTGATTGCCTAGATTGTCAAAATTGCTTTTCAGACACCACATGAACAATGACCTACGTCATTTTCAAAGATGGTAGGAACAATCAGGTCGGTGTGACACCAAGGCAAAGTGAACATTTGAACAGGAAATAATGCACATTTACTCATTAAGTGTCAAGTAATACATAAATCTGTTCCTAGTAGTGGTGTCCAATGAAGAGCAACCAGCTATGTAAACAGGAGATCGCTGTGGCATTATTTGCTAGCACAACTTCCAAAAATTAAACATTTCTCAGTGTAAATGTAGATATTGATTTCATTGATATGAGAAATGTGTTCATAGCCATTACTAGTCATACTGACTGGGACATCTGATTGTGCTAACTGATGTTAATGTTGCTCATTAGTCCAATGTTGTATGTGAAACATTAGTATAACTATGTCCATATTACTGTACCTCTTTTTACTCTTCTCTCTAAATTTGTTATATTAGCAAGCTAATTTTAGTTTAGTCAGTTTGTTCAGTCAGCTACACCTGACAGTTGCTGAGTACCTATTTAGTAAAAGCTCATTTCTTTGTCAGAACTAGTTTGTGCAGTGCAACCAGCTTTAATTTCATAATGTGTGAAACTCCATTTTCACATTAGAACTGAGTTTGAACTTACAAACAGCTGGTGCAAGCGGCTCCAGGTTTTTTATTTAGCAAGACAAGAATCTGCATTGTCTCAAAACTGGAACACACTAAAGCTAACAGTTAGCACCTAAATCTCATTATTTTATTATGAGCTGCTGCTGAGCTGTTTAACATTATTATTTAACAGTTATCACACTGACACTCTTGCCAAAAAAGTGTTTGGTTATATTGATGTGTGCTGTGCAAATTGGGATTTTGGACCAGTTAAAATATATTGCATATTTGATGTTCTGTCTGCTGTGCACAATGGGGCCTGAATTGTGAGCTTCCATGAATTGAGTGTGTGTGTGTGTGTGTGTGTGTGTGTGTGTGTGTGTGTGTGTGTGTGTGTGTGTGTGTGTGTGTGTGTGTGTGGGTGCACATAAGCATCTTCCTCTACAGCACCCCCAACTTAAAGCTTATTGACACAGCTCCAACAACTCGTTTCCATTCTGCTGTGAGATTAATGTACAAATATGAGCTATACTGTCGCACCAAATGTCTGCTTCCACCCTCTTCTCCCACAACCACTCATTTCGCTTCGACATGGTGTAATAACATTCTGATTAGGGAGCAGGTCATGGTTTCATTATAATGAAATCAGTGCAGAAAAAGGGAGGATGGTGGATGTAGGATTTCGTGAATGAATGTCCTGGTAAAACAAGCATTCCCACTCCCATTTGTCTAAAACTGGGTTTTTATGTTTCTATAGTTGCAGGAACTGTGCGTTTTCCGTTTCACCTCCTTGATGGTTGATCTATAAATGCTGGTCAGGCCTAAATGCAGCAAAGTGCACATGCTCAAAATGGCAAAATTGTGGCCATAATGCATCCCTCCAGGCTTACGAGCAAAAAGGGACTGGATCTACTGGCTGATTCTGCTCTGGTTCAGTGGTTCAGCGGCAGTTGGCGGCCAGTTGATATTTTAGAAGGGCCAATTAAATTAGCCCTGAAATTGAGAGGCTTCATTTTAACACTGGCCAGGCGTGGGCAAAATCTGGAGGGAGCCAAGCAGGAAAGGTCCTCTGACACATTACACAGAGCTGGACCTGTTGCTTGCTGGTGTTGCTGTACACATGTATTCTCACATTTAAAGGCAAAAATGAACACAACATAGAGATGCTTGACATACATTTGTCTTCTGTCCAGAAGAACATAAAAATATAGCTGTACAATTAAGAAGTGTCACATATTCAGGACCAAACTGCTGAGCAATAGTCCACAGACAGAACCAAAAGCTTAAAGTACTTGTTTAATATTTTGTTATGTCAGATACTTTGCACAAATATAGTGCTTTGAATAAATGAACGGCATACACGCCTCTCTCATCTAGATTGTATTGTACTGATTGTACAATACAGACCCAAAGCAATATGAAATTCAAACAAGTAACTGCCAGACATATTTCACAGCTACAAGCAAAAATAATCCCTAACCCTGTGCATTTGTAATTTTCTCACATCAGGAGCCATTGTCCATTGCTGTTGGCATCTTTGAAGGAATAGAATCACAATTTGTGAAATTTGACTTTACTGCACCTGGCACCAAAGCAGTGTTTTAGATGTTTAGGAGAGGTTAGGAGGATAACAGTACCTTATACTGTATATGGGATGCAGATGAGTTAATGCAAAAGTGCTGCTTTATCAGCGTATCAGTCCTGGGTTTCTTTGTCTTTCAGGAGAAAATCTAAAATGATTTTATGACCATACGGTATGTGGATCCAGGATAACCACAACTGCTGGAGCTACTCATCCTTCCTGGTGTGAAGAGTTGAATTTTCTTACAGTGTCACAAAAGTGAAAACTGCAGCTCTCATGCACAATATGAAAAACATAAGAAGCATGAACACTGATGTACAGGGGCAGCATGTCTTGCCAAATGATTCGTATTGATTGGTAATGATTCCTGCATACCTTCACAGCGTATCAAAATAACAGCCTTAGCACAAAATGACAAAAGTGCAAAGCAAAAATCCTGGAAAAATTCAGAACTTTGCTCAAACAATGTGCCCTCATAATGTAGCTTTGCTTTGAAAGGCATTTTGAATGTCTTGCTAATGTATCAGCTTTAAAGCATTTGCAACCTTTACATACCAATGGTGAATATTTTAAAATGCTGCCCTCTGTATAAAATACATACTGTTGCTTTGCTTTAACCTTTGACCCACTATATGGGATAATGTTTCTTAATCTATAAATATATATGCAAGGCACTCCAGTGAGGCAATAAAGAGGTGGGCGTGTATAATTTCTGTGGCGTTAAGTAAGTGAATGTATGCATTCATGTATGTAGTAGTAAAAGAGGTCATGTGCTCTGTTGTTCTAACATTTCTTGTGCTTGATAATAATGCTATTCACCTCTAACAGGTTTAGAGCAGGCCTTTGACATGATGCCACGCTTATTTTTCCTCTTTTGTCTATTCATAGCTGAAAACTTTCCCAAGTCACAGAATTGTCAGCGTTTGATCAATACAAGGTCAATGGATGCAAGAAGGATGATTAGCAGCATCTTGTTATCGAAACTATATGAAGCCAGAATAATGAGCACTGCAGTGTTTAGTCATGGCATTCAGAAAAGCAAGGTCTGTTGTTCACTTCTTTGTCAAGTGTTATAAGAGTGCTACATGCCTTTCAATTGTGCAAAGCATGTTGGCTAAAAATGTATTTCACAACTTTTCTCATGCAGCGGCAGCTCCACAGTGAAGACAGGCTCGGGCATAATGTATTTATAATGTGTTTGTCCGCCGGCTAGAGGGCTGGAAGGAGGAATGTGTTTCACTTGTTTGTCTTTTCTTCTCGGTTCCATGCTAAAGAATTACCTACGTGGGCACACTTTTCTCTGCAAATAAGACCCATAATAAAGCATGAAGACCTCACTGCTGTAGGCATTGCTTGTGCTTTATTTGAAACCTCTGAAACTTTGAATCAAATTTTCCACTTGTAAGCAGCAAGTAATTGATTTGCACCTAGACTCGGCGGTATAGATGACCGTGCAGCACACATTGAGTTAAGGCCCCTGTTTTATAGTGTGTTTGTTCCCAGTCTGTTAACTGTTATATTCCATTGTAATGTTTTGCTTTCTCTCTACAGTCTTTTAACACCTGAAGCAGCAGTTAAATGATGTCCATTTGCCAACATCTGATCTTTATTTGTAGTGTATAATAGAAATCCACTTTGAAATAAACCGCAATTAAGAAACAGCCTCCAGACCACATAAAACACTGAGCATCTTTAATTTTCTTTTTATGACTACATGTCGCCCTCATGGCTCAATACAAGCACTTAAAATGGTGCATTTCTCATCTTTGCATGTCCATATTTTTCATGTAAGGGGTTGAGAATAACCAGATTTCTCATTAAACCCACCGACTGCCCCAAAATCCTTGCAGCGCTTTTTTTTTTGTAAGGCCAAAGCCTGGACTGGCAAAGCTCCAGCATAAGTAAATCCTTCACATCTTGGCACCAGAAAATCTCTGCACAGCTGAAATCTCGCCCAGGATTTTGCACCCTTCTGTTCCACACATTGTTGCTCTTCTGTATATTGCCTATTGTGACCCCCACTCTGGTGACAAATGAAAAAACAGAGCAACTCTGTACCTCATGCTCCTCATTAGATGAACTGTTATAATGTAGCACAGGGGGGCTGATTGCCTGAGCAATGCTGTTTGTTAATCTGATCATGTTTGTGTTTGGAGCCGAGCAAACAAGCTGCCATGAACAAGCTGAAACAGTGAGCCAGACCTCGCATTTGCTCTCCGCTGCTGCGAGCCGCGCACACACACACACACACACACGCACCGAGCGCCATCCTCTTCTCCGGGGCTAAATAATGAAGAACGGAGGCACATCGCTTAGGTGATTAATTATCCATGCCACCAGATGGGACGATGAGCAGAAAAAAAAGTTAGAAGTTCTTTTATTTTCCCTAAATGCATTTCAGAGTGAGGATTCGATTGGAGTAATGACAGCCATATGTTGATGGATGACCATAGGCGAGTATTAATCAGAAATACAGATATGGGATGTTAGCAGGATGGAGGCCTGTACGTATGTATGTGTGTGTGTGTGTGTGTGTGTGTGTGTGTGTGTGTGTGTGTGTGTGTGTGTGTGTGTGTGTGTGTGTCACCCTATGGAAACATAGTTTAAAACTACAAAAAAAAAAAAAAAAAGAATTATTCAGGAGAAGAGGGAAGACGCTGCAGGCCAATGGATTTTACATAATGCGCTTTAGCAATTAGACTGTGTACAGAGTCTCTTATACTGTATATAATATCTAATATGTTTTGGACTCTTTGCCAAGCCATTTTGGATCTAATTTATCACTTGCAATATATGCAATGCAAAATCAAATTATATAAAAATGAATGAATTCATTCTATTTTTCTCTACTAGTATTGTCAAGCAAATAATTTCTTCTCCACCACGACTGTCTAACTAATCTAACTACTCTTCATATATATTATTCACAGCCAATTTAAAGAGCTCCAGAAGTCAAAGAATACTGGAAACTATTACAACGCATGAAAAGCTGCCATATATAGCAGCTGAGATCAGTCATTTCATTTGATTTCCATCTGTTGGACTGAAAATTGCATCAGAAGTAAACTCTAGAGTGTGCACATTTTTATAAACAGTATGGCCATTTTTTGCCTCTGACAGGCTGCAGCTGAGAAGACTGAAACCAGAGGGATAGGGTCCTGCCTCGGGGATGCTGGGTACACACTGGGGGCCATTTATGTAGCCTGGTCAGGCGGAGAGAGTGGTTCAGGTCATTTTATCCCTCATTAGATGGGTGTAACATGTCAAATATCTATATCCTGGAGCCCCATCATTTTTCTTTTAAAGCCAGTTCAAAAATGCAGCCAAAATCTAAAGCGTCATTGCCGTAAGAATACACACAAAGTGTAAAGAGGGGGAGTCAGCATAAGCTTTGGTTTAGTCTGTTTGACACACCATCTGTCAAATTCTACACTGTTCACAAGCCATATGAATCAGCTCATTTCCATTTTTTTTCCAGAGGATTTCTAGATGGCATTTAGATTTTATATACACTTTTATTTCATATCTGTCAGCACCATCTTCTCATTCACAAGCCAGCCTGACCCTACTACCTCTGACTTGCAAATTTAACATCCATCCATGTGTCTGGTGAAACATTTATCCCCATTACTACTCTACATTTTTACTGTACATTCAGAGAGCTCCTGGCCTCAACAAACATACCACTAGACGCACTGCAGTACTTTTAAAGTGGATCACACATGGCAGCTACCATCTCCTGCATCTTTTGATATTGAGGCTATACAGTTTAAGTTGGGCTGGGGCCACAATATGTCATCAAGATGGAGACAGCCAGCCCTCAAATAAAAAAAAAAAAGTATGCATGAATATGAATGAATATAATCCTGGATCAGAAAGATACTTGTTATTCAATCCTTGCCCCTCACCATCCTTTGTTCTCTTTTAACTACCTCCTTTAAAGCTACAAGTCAATGAAGATCTTAATTCACTGTGTTTTGAAAGAAGTTCATGTCAGTAGAGTTGTCTCACAGATGACAGAAAACTAGCTTTTGTTGTAAAACTTTAAAATGGAGCTGTGATCAGAGCAGAAGCTCCATCATTTCGGTGACACTGACAGGCCGATGTGTGATATTTAAAGCTGGAGCGATATTGGTTCACTGTATGCTAATGTGTGCAGCGTTTGCCGCAGAAATGGGAGCTTAATGTTTGTGGTTGAAGGCTGGGTGTGGTCCGAATATAAAAATGAAGTGTTATGCATATGAGATAGAAAATGAAATTCAGCCAGGTGGCAGGAAGAGTGACCTCTTCACGCATTGATTCCATTCTGACTGAACGGCAGATCATCAGGGTGTGAGAAGCACATTAATTTGCCTTCGACAAACTTTTGACATATCTCACACTTACTGACACTTTTCAGATTATATAAACCTGTTTCAAGACGGGTCGTCTATGGTAATTCTATCTTCTCAAAGCATGTTTTTTTATCGTATTGTAGTGGTTGAAAATAGAAGTCTCTTTATGCTGATCAGTAATGCTGACACAGACTATTTATGATTGACATTCATTTACAAGTAAGTTTATGCCAACATGCCATCATATAGCACATCTACACATGTTTGAGTATGAGTGACTAAACAATGTGAACGTTATTAACATTTTTGGAAATATGGTTATTCACTTTCTTGCCAAGAGCTAGATTAGCAGATTGATACTACTCTCATGTATCTACAGTAGATATGAATCACCAGGCAGCGGCTGGTTAGCTTAGTTTAGCATGAAGACTGGAATAGCTAGCCTGGCTCTGCCAAATGATGGCAACACAGTCTGCCCACCAGCATCTCTAAAGCTCACTAATTAAAATGTTAAATCTTATTTCCTGAAGTCTCTGTTGTCTGGCAACCTCACGGTGACTGCAAGGCTTCAGGAAGTTGCTGCTCCTGGCCAAGAAACAGTCTGGCACATAACCTCCAGCCGGAACTTGTCGTTTTTGCACTTCAGTTTTTGCACAGATTAAACGAGACATAATGTGTTAATTAGTGAGCTTTACAGGTGCTGGTAGGCAGATTTTGTTACCTTCGTACAGAGCCAGGCTAGCTGTTTCCCTCCTCTCTCCAGGCTTAATGCTAGGCTAAGTTAACTGGCAGCTGGCTGTAGCCTTATAATTACTGGACAGATATGAGAATGATAGTAATCTTCTCATCTGCCAGCAAGAAAGCGAACCATCCACAAGTTGAAAGACAAAAGCAGAGGAGATGAGCTAAAAGAGGGCATTGTTAAGTTTGTGCATCAGTTGAAAAATAAAGAAAACAGCTGATGGGGAAGAAATAACAACTCCCAAACAACATGTGCCAAAAGGTGAGCTTTTGAAAACCCAGAAATCACAGCACTTACCATGAGTAATCATTGCCTACATTTATACAACCATTGTATGTGCCTGATAGCTGTATTTACCATTGTGCAGCTGTGAGGTTATCCTTCAGCTTGCGATAAACCCATTCTGACAGCAACTTCACACACTCTCCTTAGATTTCCTCAAAGAGACAGTGAGTGCAGAGGAGAGAGTGGCTACAGCTTTGTCGTGTTTGGATACAGCTGTCTTATTCGGCTGTCACTTTCTTTTATACCCACACTGTGTCTGAACTCACGGGATTTAATCGGCTTATTCCTGTAAAGTGGGATGTATTATACGTATTTGCGGTAGCTTCATTGTGAACATCGTCATAGAGTCATTGGCTTTGATCAATAACCTTATCAAAGCTCTGCAGAGCTGCAGCCATTTTGTGCTATGAGACAGAAAAGGCTGCGTTTCATTAGAAGTTCCACTTCCCCTCAGACCTTGATACGATGAAACACCATAACTTGCACGGAGGTCACTTGTATAGCGGAGGGAAAGTGGGCAGGTGAGCAACTGGAATGCACTTGTCCTTGCAGTCAGTAGTCACAATAGATCATCGGCCAGTTATGTGTGCAGCACTTCGTGGTTATTTTAAAATAACTACTGATGCCTTTCAAAATGAGGAGTTCCATGTCTTCTTCTGACCCTTCAATAACATAATGCTAACAATGCATGGCCTACTTACGTTATGTGAAATGGTGTGCAAACAGCATAATGCAGGCACATGGGTGGTTCAAAATGTAAATTTGGATATCTGGATTTTGCTGCTCACACTTGTAGATTGTTTGTTCAGACATTCTGTTTGTTCCAATCACAGTCATCTTCTTTTAAATACTGTAAATCAGCAGCTTGTTGATGTTGCAGCAGAAATGACAAGAGAGTGCAATCCACAGATGTGATCTGTAGCTCTAAGTGATCGTCATTGACTCGCTCCACCAGCCCTTGAAAGGTCGATCTCACGAAGTTCAGCTGAGTTTTCAAGAGAAATGGATATGGGTGGGGATTCCTGTGAGGGCAGGTGCAGAGGGGGAGTCAAGTGGGGCATGTTCAACAACTGATGAAGCATAGCTAAAATCTTACCTATTTGTAACAGTGACATCTCTCACAGGAATATCACGTAAATTGATGGAGAAGCAAAAGCCATGGTGCTCATTGTGAACTCTAGGCATTGTCATCAAAACTCATCTTTCAAGTACCTTTACAACACAGCAGAGAAGGACGGTGGATAAACAAAATCGATTGTAGAGATGAATTGTTGGCAAACACAAACTGGTTGTAGTCACCAGTCAGACACATGTCTCTAATTAATTCTTCATGAAAAATATGTAGAAGTGAGAACAATCATACTCTGTTTGTTTGCAGCTGGAAGAATGGATAAATGTCTGAAAGAGGGATGAGCGCGCTGTCCTGAATTTCTATCTGACAGCCACAACAATAACAGGTTTTGCTTGTTCCCCTGTCACTTACTGTAGCTGACAAGTTGTTCTGAAATCCAACACGAACAAGGAAAGACTGCTGCTCAGATTCAATTCCATTCACTTCAAGGCCTTTTCACAATCTTAACATCATCATTGCACAAACGCACGCACACACACACACGCACGCACGCACGCACGCACGCACGCACAGACACACACACTCTATGTCACCCACACGGAGAAATACTGCAAGGCAAACAATTACATTGAAAAACTCTTCAGAATATACTCTGTCATAGAATATGCAAGACCAACATTGATTATTCCTTACTTTTTAGAGAGCTGTACCACACCTACAACCTGTCCTGACTAAACAGGGGTAACAATTTCTTAATTTAGAGCTGGAATGCTATCTGAAGCCAGTCGGACAGGGCTGTCTGCACCAACGTTCATGGCAATCAATTCAAAAGTTTTCAAGACATTTGACCAAAAAACAAAGCTGCCAAACTAGTGATGCTAAAGGTAAAGTGAACGAATGATCAGAGTTGGTAAGATACATCATCTGGAACAATAAATGTACAAAATGCTGAGAAAAATCCATTAAGCAGGGGATGTGATATTTTACTGGATAATCAATCCAAAGCTGACAATGCTAGAGGAAAAGTCAACAGACCACAAAGAACAGTGGGATCCATCCTCTGAGGACAATGTACATCTGATGGAACTTTGCAATGAAATGTATGTTGTAGCCTCTTATGCTACACACATACACAGTATAAAAGACAATCAAATGAAAACAATATATACCATTACTTTATACATCTATACACGAATGCTTCCAGACAGTATGTATAGTATGTGCAAAGTTCTACATCATTTATTTATGGTGGACTGCAGAAGATGAGTGGAGGAGCCACACAGCCTGAGAAAAGAAGCTGCTCTGTAGTCTGGTGATACAGCAGTAGATGCATTTGTGTAGCTTGCCAGATGGCAGCAGGGTGAACTGGCTGTGGGTGCGGGGGTATTGTCTTTTAGTGTCCTTTGGGCTCTGCGTAGGAACCTCACCTCACACATTCATCGTTGTTTGAAATCTGAGCCGATGATGGTGGTGTTTTCTGCAAACTTCACAACAGAGCTCTCTGTTTAATGTCAGGGACTGCAGGCGGGAACAGAAGACACAGCTCTGGTGGGCTCCGGCGTTCAGTACTAGAGGTGTGACTGCTAATTAAAATTGTCTGTGGTCTGTTTGTGAGGAAGTTCAATATCCAATATATAATAGTTGGTGCTCAAGCCTCAACTGCTAAGTTTGCCAATCAGTTTCTTGATGATGATTTCTTGGTGATTGTATTGAATGCTGAGCTGAAATCAACAAACAGACTCCTGGTGTAGGTGTTGCTATTTTCAAGGTTAAGTTAACCTTTATTGATCCCCATATGGAAATTAATTCTCTACATTTAATCTATCCAAAGTGTTAGAAGCAGTGTGCAGCCACTGAGCGGCAACCGGAGACCAACTCCAGTTCTGAGTAAGTGCCTTTGTCAGGGGCACTGAATAACAAGTTTTGATGGCGGAGCAGCCAGTATTTTTTTAAACCAGAGCACCTGGAGGAAACCCACGCAAACGCAGAGAGAGCATGCAAACATGCAGTGAAGACTGAGTGGAGGGCAGTGGCATCCTCTGTGGTTTTGTTTGTTCTGAAGGCAAAGTGGTGAGGGTGGGAAGCTGGGAAGTTTCCTTGGTTCTGAAACAACGGTTTCTTCATCAGATTGGTTGTTTTTAAGCACACTGCAGAGTTTTTTGGGACAGGACAGGGGCAGTGGTGGCGGTCTTGAAGTAGGTAGGAATGGTCTTCTGTGACAGAGATATGTAAAAAGTGTGTCATATCAACTAGCTGGTTTGCATATGCTCTTAGTACACGATCAGAGATGTTATCAAGTCGAGCAGCTTTGCTTAGCTTAGCTTCTTCACTCTCAGCAGACTTTTTCCTCGCATCTGCTGTGGGTACTGAGAGCAGCCAGCCCACTGGAGGTGGAGTAGACGTTGCAGCTGACTGTTGAGGAGCTCAAAATGAGCATTAAAGGTGTTCAGCTCATCTGGCGACATGACTCTGGATATGCCCCTCACCTTTCAATTCATTCAGGCTATCTGGCTGGGGAATGATTTTATTGTCTTTGTGATCACTACACCATCAACATGTGCTGATGTACGACATTGTTGATGTCCATTCCTCAAGACTGTTGTGGTTCTGTCTGGCAGCATCACTGAACATGTGCCAGTCTGTGCACTCAAAACAGTCCTGTCAAGCTGCTGGAGCTGTCTGTTCACACTTTCAATGTTTTTGTTTTGTTTTTCATGTTTGACCCTGTTAATCATCTAGAAGTGAGTTGGCAGAAGATCCAGGAAAAGGCGGTATGATAGACCAAAATCGGGGTGGGGGAGGGCTTTGTACCTGCCAGACACATTTGTGCAAACATAGTCCAGGGTATTGCTTCCCTTGGTGGGGTGTGGACATGCTTGTGAAAGATTTTGACGACTGTTTGACTTAAAGAAAATAATAAAATAGCTACAATAAAAATACCATCTGGTAATCTTGTCATGTGACAAACCGATAAACTCCTACAGTTCCTGTAGTGCATTTTTAAATTTGCATCTGGGGGAATGTAAACAGCAGCAATAAACACACTGAGGAATTCTCCGGGCAGATGATATCATCAATATCTGAACATTAAAAATGTGATATCTGGGAAACATTGTCCATCCACTTTGACATTCTCACATTTGAGCACCAAGCACCATTGATTTAAATTCAGAGTCTGCCTCCCCTCGCTGCTTTTTGTCAGCATGGAACATGGTCTGCACGTTGAGCACAATGACTTGACTCTGGATGTTGTGGCAGAGTCAGGTCTCTGTAAAGATGTGGGCAAAACAGCCACTGATTTCCCTTTGCAGGGTTCGCCTGAGTCTTATTTCATCTATTCCATTTTCCAGTTGGCTGGTTTAAGTCCAGACTCCTGTTGGTGGTCCTTAGATCCAAGCTGAGTTAGCTTCGTTCTCATCTCGCCTCTCTTGCCCCTCTTCCTGGGGCAATCACACCGCTTGCAATGTTGATGAGTGTTTTTGTGTCATAGGTAATACATGTTTTGACACTAGCTCACGCTGCCATCACCATGTTAAAATCTTTTGTAGATCTCCTGAGGAAGGACTGAAGCTGCTGCTGATCTGCTAACATGCTGCTCTAAAACCTGACCCTCGCTCAAGATGTAATGAATAGGGGCAGCTTGGGTCCTCAGCACAGCAGACTGGGTTTCCAACCAACCCAAGTCTTCCCCTCTCTCCCCCCTTTCCAGTCAATCTGTAAACTGTTTGATCATTTAATAAAGGCTCAACAGCCCCCCCGAAAAGCACATGAAGATTTGATGCATATATCTGAATCCAGCTTGAATCCAGTGCATGACTTTGATTAGGTCTCAGACTTTAAAGAAAACTGAACTGTACAGCCTCTTATAAACGCCGGTAGTAAGATACAGACGCAGATAAAAATAAAAAGGACTGCTCTGTGAAGTGTAGATCATGTGCTGGATAAGGGAAGAAGCAAGTGGTGGATAGGGAACACTGAAACTTACAGGGAATAAAGACAGAGGAGAAAAAACAATTAACAAGTCTATGTGATGGCTGGAGGAGCAGTAAAAACACACTTTGTTCTATTTATATTATTTATGCTTTCTTCATTTGGATTCCTAGCATTTTTTTAATTTGCCTTTAACTTCAACTGCGGCTCAAAATCCCTTACTAACCTTTTGAAATATCATGCATTTCTATTTGTTTACATAATTTTACTTTTATTTACACAAGGAAGTCAGTTAACAACTTGCGTTTTTTACTGCGCAGCCACAGTTTTGCTGTCATTGCACTGTTTTTGTGGATACACTTGGTGAATCATGCTTTGAAAAGGTTCTTATTTACGTGCAACGCCACTGTGCTGAGTAAGATCCGAGCAAGACACAAACACACTGGATTTATTAGGGCCTGCAGCATTAAAAGTAAACGAGGGAGTAAAATAATAATAACAGGGCTCCGGGAGGCATGTGTCGTCTGGAGTGAATCCAGAGCCTCAGCTGGGATGTAGACAGGAAGGATTCAAGAGAAAAACCTGCCTGAAAGACAAATCTGGTCCTTTGACTCTATCAAGAATAACTGGCTATACAGACTTAATGTATAATCATAGGTTTGATTTGCAAACAACCAGGTGGAGAGGGAGTGCACTTACTTCTGACACATGAAAACAGAGATAAGCCTCGTGCCCCCTGGATCTCCAGCTGGCTGAGGCACATATTACATAGAGCAGAAGGTCTCAACCCGAGGGCCATAGTGTGCCAAGAGTGCAGCTTTTCATCCAGCCTCGACTCTACACTTCAGCTGATTTCACTAATTAGTCCCCCCCTTTGGTTTAATGTGCTAATCAACAAAATCAACTGCCATAGCATTTATTTAGAAAAAAAAAAAAAAAGATTTAACACTGAAGCGATTTTCCATCAGCTATAACATAGTTTGAGGTCCCCTGGTGCACAGTAATGTCTTGGTTTGAGTTTGGGGGATTTTTTTCTAGGACGTCTGATTGCAGGTTTAAAAAGCAGAGGTGGACAAGGTCATCATGGTTAATGATTGTTTGTACTAAAATGTGTGGAAATCCCATGATGTAAATGAAGCAATATTTCAGCAGATAAGTCAAAATGTTGATTGGCTGATGGTTCTTGAGGAAAAAATCAGGTGATCAAAGTTACTATCCTCCTGGGACCATGAACATCTGTACAAAATGCCATGGCAATGTATCTGGTTCTTGTGAGATCTTCCAGTCTGGACAAAAATAGTGAAGTGACACTGCAAACCCTAAAGCCATGCTGCTAGTGTGGCTAAAATAATCTTGACGAGGACAAAGTCGCTTCAACACGGGTCACTAACAAGATCTGAATGTGTTCCATAGGACCGACTACATTTAAAAAACATGCAGATACAACTGTTATGGTTTTAAACAAATATCAGTCCTATTTCTCTCCCATCACTTACTCCAGTTGATACATGACCGCTATGTAAGAGAGCGGGTGTGTTGCATCAAGACCTGCAGACAAACAACAACCCGAGGTACACCCACATGGGGAATCTGGAAACACTTGTGGAGAGATGGAATGAGTAATGGCGGTACCTGAGTGGGGTCAATGCGGCATTTTCACGCTAAACGTACCCACCATTAGCTAATGCCAGAGGCTTTCTCAGAGTCCCCTACACACTATTAACCCACTCGCAGGGCCACTGGACTGGGAAAATGGAGCGTAAGTGGATTCAGCCCAGAGGAATACCTGTGTGTCCTGTGGAGGAGCATGCGTGTGTGTACAGCATAACCATAAATATGCAGAGCCAGATAAATGCGAGACTTTGCTCGTCTCGGCACGAGGCGTGTGTGCAATGTTTGTGTGGTTATGTTTCAATGTCAGCAGAGGCGAACTCTTGCCTGGAATGTGTTCACACATGCAGTCAGATGAATGAAGCTGTGGGGTTGGAGTTGAAGTGCGACAGTGGCAGCTGTCAGCACTGTGGTGTGTGTGATGTATGAGCTCATCCGTCACTACCAGCCCATTTTCTGTGGAGGAGGTGGAATAGTAATCCAACATCATTTCCAATTCTTCCCCCAGTCAATTCTTATCTTGAATTATATCAGAGTTTTATTGTCTCTTGTTCCGTTTAATTAGCATCTCTTCGCTTTTTTTCCCCCTTTGCTGATATGTTTGCATAGATGACTGAGGCTGGGTAAATATTGGTACTTTCTTCTTTGGCTTTCTCCATCTTTGTGATTCAAATGTTTCCCTCTAGATGGGCGAGACAAGTGAGAAAACATGAGCATGCAATCACAAGATTAAAACTGGAAAACACATTACTTGCAATCCATTTCAAAGGCATATGAATCATTAAAACAAAAAAAAGAAGCTTTGGCTAGGTTGGTGCAGATGATAGCAATAAATATATTTAGATTTAAGTATATACAGCTTCTCGGCTCAGTCATCTGGATAAGTTATATACATACACCCACACGGACTCATGGTGAAACATTTATAAACACAAACACACACATACTCATATGCGCACACTCTTTGGCTAGTGTGTAGCCACCAGGGATTCCAGCTGAATATCAGGGGACTCGCTGGTGCCACAGAGCCAACAGGCTGCCAGCTGGCCACACCTGAGTAAGAGATGCAGCTGCAGAGCTGAGACGCTGAGACACACATACATGCTGGGTGTATGCGTTTGTGTAAAAGACTGAGATAAAGCCCACGGGATACAATGAAAGAAAAGAATGCTGACGAAGAGAACTTGCATAACTCAAAATAACAAAATATATTCCTTGCAGACCAAAGTTGCTGATGCTCCTCAGTACTTTGCTCCTTTCCGATCTATACCCTTATGTCTCGATTAGTCGGCAGTTAAAATAGATCTAAGTAATGGATGCGAAAACAAAAAGTTTCTCAAATAAGTGCTGCTCATTGAGGACACAGTTGGTGACAATCCACGGTGTCCGATTCTCTGTGCAGGAAATATAAAGTCCCTGTGTACTGCATGTCTTTCAGATGAAGTGCAATAGCAGGAGATGTGTTTCCTCATGTCCCTTTACTTACTCCCCCTAAGGCTCACTGAAGCACATTGAGCAGTCATCACTGAGATCCCTTTATGGCTGTCCATTCTGTCCTCATGAATTACATCGCACATAATTTCCACCTTTGTTCATGCTTGGCGGTGCCAAGAGCCCTATCTCTGACACGTGTATAAATCAAAGAGCAGTTCACCATTTGGATTAAGGTTGCCGGATACAAGCCATCGTTGGAGTCATGCTATAAAGTATGGACATGAGCGTTTGCCGTACTCCGTGCCAAGAGCTCGCGTAGAGCCAATCGCGGGGCAGGACAAGTGCACATAAGCATGTTTTATATTGCTAGTTTTATGCCTCTCCATGTTTACATAAATCATGATAGAAGGCAACATGTCCTTCAACAGCAGTGCAGTATGATGTGTATGTTCTTACAGCAAGCTGAGATAAAGACAGAGCATAAGCTTTTGCTATTTTGAGGCTTATTATTCCTCTGAAAGTGTTACGTTTGCGAGCTAGCTGTGATACTGGGCAAGTCCAGCAAGCACAAATAGACAAATAAATCATCTGTGCTGAACCTCTTCCTTTTGTTGTGATCATTTGCTTGTATTATTTCTCTTTGTCCTCTGCAGAAGGTTCTGTGTCATCCTATGGGGTTCCTTCGCACAGAGTGACAGACCACTTTGTTTTGGGTTGCATTTGGAGAGCTATGGAAGAATACCACCCACACCAGCTCATGCAGTAAACACATGTTTGCATAACTCAAAATAATTGCATAGCATCTATCTCCCAAAATCTAGTTATGTCCTTCTCTCTTACCCTCTTCTTTTTTCCCCACTGTGAAAGACACAAACAAGAAAACCAATAAAGCACAGGCCTCTGAGACAGTAACAACAGAGCTACACATCATGAAATGATATTAACAGCACCACGGCAATTCTCTTTGATGCGAGCAAGCTTACTATGCACAGTAGCCAACCTGCCACTTATTCACAAAGAGAAAGAAATAATAACCACAGGCCACTATCTGTGGCCAGTATCGCCAGATGCCGGTGGGATTTGCAGAATCTTGCAAAGCTGCCCTCAATTAACTGCATTCTTCTCGAACAAATTTCAGTTATTTGTGGAATGCTGCTTTCGTTTCTTGATCTCGCTTTCTGCACATTACGTCCAGCTGGCTTAATGGCGAGTAGAAATGTAGTCACCGCGACCCTGACCATTCTCTTCATCATCACCAGCTAATGGGATGTTGCCATTAGAAACACAAGCTACACTTTTGCATTACAGGGAGAGGGAAAAAGTTGTGAAAGCTGTGGGCTGGCAGGCCAAAATGCGATGTGCCATGGAGTGGGATGCCGGATTCTTCACTTGTGCACTGTGCTGCTGCTGTCCAGTGTAGGTGTGCATTTTTCTCCCATTTTAAACAAAGTATTTTGTTGAAGGCCGAGTCATAGAGTACACTTAGATCCCAAAGGCCATATGCCGTATTTTGCTGTTGGTCCGGGGTGGCTGAATTCATTATTTTTCTGATCCCTCAGGCTTCACAGTGTCTCCAACACTCTGTCTTGTGTGTAGCTGATGGTCACAGAGGCAGCCAAATCCAGCGTTAATGCATCACTACCACGTGTCAGGCCTTTTGGAATAGATTTTGAAGAGGATGCGAGAGGACACAATGCTAGAGGAAATGAAGAACCCAAGGTCCACACTATGGCCTTATTGACAGACAGTTCAACCCCTTCACAAATCTCTCACTGCCTATTCATGGCATCTCTGCGAACACACATGTTGATATTACTTCCACAAAAAAAAACAAATGAGCAGTGAAAATGTAGTTTTAGGTAAATATATGGCAACATATGATACATACAGGGATAGGGTGTTGTCTTTATTGGGGGGAGGGGGGACAAGCTCAAGACAAGCCAAACTTGTTGTAAATGTGAAATGAATAACACAACACTGAATGTGCTTTTTGGTGCTAAATACCTCAGCTGCAACCAAAATAGCTCAGAATGCTGGCACTGAATCTACAGCCAGCCATAAATATCTGAATTATTAACACTCACGCAGTGTTCCCTCAGAAATTGAAAATTCAACACGGTTTTCAGCTCCAAATTCACTAATTAGACTTATTCATTTTCAGCCAAAATAAGCCACACGCTATCTTAGATTATCAGTCTGAATGTTAATGCCTCAATTTCACACTCGCACAAAAAAAAAAGTTAGTGTCTGAGTGTTAGAAGTGTGCAGCACACAGGTCTAGGGAAAATATTCCGAAAAGGGGTTGATGTGACCTTTGAAAACCCTGAGGCAGCCATTTGATTGGCTGTGGATGGATGGATTCCCAATCCCCATTTAAGGATACAGTATCAGAGATTAATTAAAGTGTTGAAAGTAACTCCATTCATCATTTTCTGTTTGCCAATTTTGCTGTGAGTATTCTAACTTGTGTGTGAGGCCGATAGAGGGCTCGTGACAGAGAGGCCGTTCACCATCCACACCAGCAAAGAGAAATCCTGACTGACTTCTAAAGAGTTTTCTTACTTTAATGAGTTTTTTTTCTCTCCCTCTGAATAAAGCTCATCCTCCTCTGCTTCCACACTGGACCCCTCTCAAGATCCATTTTTGCGATTCTGCACATTCCATCTTCAGCCGTCTCCATTGGAGTGTTTCTTTCTTGAGCTTGAGTCTTCCTTTCACCAGGGCCTTTTGTTGTCTTGCCCTCCTCTCTCCATTTTTATTGTTTTCATCCTGTCTCATCCTCTCCTCGTTCCTTTCTGTCTCTCTAGTCTTTCAGGGGGCTTTGTCCCTTTCCTGCTTTTTCATCTTACTTCTCAATTTGCTTCATTTCTATTCTTTTCCTGCACTCCATTTCACTGTTCTACATTTTCATCTCCTCGCCTCTGTCTTTCCTTCACAGTAGGTCCCACGCAGCTCTTCAAAGTTTCTGTTTCTTGTCAACTTTTCTTGCTTGCTGTTGTTTTACCCTGTGCTTTAGTCTGGTGAGCTGATTTCTCCTATGTAGCTCTCTGGCGTCTGATGCCATCCGACAGGAGGGCTTATTGTTTTTTTGGGAGCATGGGTTCGACAAGTTCATACTGAAGCTGTTTTGAGGTATTTACTCATACATTTACAGCTGCAATGATTTGGCCATTTCCTGCTGAATCACAAATAACAATTGTGGTGTAAAGTAAAACTGTAAAGTTCAAGACCAGCTTGTCAGAAGTACTTCAAGTTAGATTGTGTTGTGGAGATGCTGAATATCATCATATGTATCCATCTGTAATCAGAACTGAAAAGGCCATTTTGTTGTGTTTCTTGCAAATAATGAGGGGTTCTGACGTGCATGTAGCTGTCCAAGTAAAGCATTGTGTGATGTATTTGATTTGATGAGATTAGAATTCAGTATGATTTTTGCATCATTGTTAAAATTCCCAACACAGACTATATTTCCATCATCTTTGTTTCCACATTTCACTCAGTAACTGTGGATGCTTCTATTCTGGAGGCTTGATTGACACATTCCCTGGATGCTCGAGTTAACGGTGACCACTTTAAAACCCTGATGACGCCTGCAGCCAGCTTAAACCGACTGACCACTTCTACTCACAGACAGAGCAGGTCGTTGCTGTGATTTGCTGAGATTAGGAGCACTAACAATAAAAATAACCACACTGGCTTTAGTTTAGACAGGATTCTGGATGTGGAGGTGCAATTGTTGCTACTATGTTTATTTAAAAACACCACACTGTCTGATTTTCAATGTGTATTCTTGCCGATATTGCTGTGCAATACAAACCAAAGCCCTCATATAACCACACAGTATACTGTTGAACTGTTTCAGTGGATTGGGTCTTTAAATATGATCTAATTAAAAGAACTGACACTTCAAAAAATGTAATGACCGTTTTCTTTTATGTAAGTCCTTTTTGTCATGCTGCATATCTCTACTGTTTCATTTAATCCTTTACTGGAAATGCATAAGATTTATGGCATCACCCCCGTATGCCTATCTCTTTCAGTTCATGAGAAAGCAAGCCTAAAAATAACAAGTCGCTAAATGTCTCATGGACAAGAAAAATAGTCCAGGTTGATACGATAGTGCATTGTGTTCTTTAATCATGAAGCTTAATATGGTGAAGTTACAGTCTTGCAAAAAAGGTACAGAATTATGATGTTACACTTCAGCTGTTCTTATTCTGAACCTGTGATCGCAGTTATGTACTCAAGGTGTTTGGAGGTAATGTGGTTGGTATTTACTCCTATTTGCAGCTGCACTTATTCAGCCATTTAAAATTCCAGGCGTGTGTTTTCTTGGTGAATTACAAACAACAATGTAATTTTCAAAATGTCAGTTGGTGCAGGTTTGAAAATTATGATAAAGTGAAATGAAAAAGTTAAAGACCAGCTCAACAGAAACTGCACAAGTGCCAGAGAGATTATTATATGCACGATGCCTAAGATAATCATACGCAGCCATCTTTAATTAGAACTGAAGTGTGGATTGTTGTTGTCACTTGATCTTTGATACACACTGTAACACACCTGCAGTGTGACTATATGTTTCTGTTAAATGTTTACCAAGGTTTACTGCTTGTGAGGAGTGTTTCAAGTCCAATCTGACAATGAATAGGAATTAATTAGTAGCTGAAAGAAAACATCTTGTGATATCTTTCAAAATGCAAAGCCTTATATTCATCATATTTGTTGACCTTGGGTGCTGCATTTTCATCAGGTTGTCCATTTGAGAACAATGGCGGCTCCTACAGAGGATAGCGTAGATAAGCTATAGCATCAGTTATCAGAACAGGAGAGAATTCCTTCATCAAAAGAAGAGCAAAGAACGTCACTGAAGGTGTTTTTGCACTTTTTCCAACTGGCTTTGGGAAGAGTTTTGTTCTCCTACTTTGTCATATGGTGCATTGATCTGATTGTTTAAAGTTAGTCCGTGATAGACAGATGCTTCATATAATCACCTGCCAAGTCTTTTTTTTCCAAAAGTGCCCTTTTCCAAACAGAACCCATAGATGACTTCCCAGATGGTTCTGTGTATCAAACCATCTGCCGCATCAGGTTACAAGAATACAGCACCTGACTGCACCGCTCAGGTTTGGTTACGTAACTCGATTTCTCCCCCTGAAATAATATTAAACAGCAGTCGTGTTTGTTAAGCTGCTGTTTATGAAAGATCAAACACATTGCCTTTGTTGCGAGTGTGTCTGTGTGTATTGGTAAATGTGAGCATTTGGATTCGGTCCTCTCTCTGTCAATCCCTCTTTGCCTGTACAGTATCTCTGTGGTGGCACAAGGCATCGGTAAGGTGCTAATTAGATGCTGCAGTGGAGCATGGGACAAAGCGAGTGGACAATCACCATGGCGAGAGATAATTTCACACTCTCTGCTCTGATAACTGTCTAACGGCTGCTGGAAGCACAACTGGCAGAGAGGCTCTGCACACTAATCTCACTCCAAGCTGAATCAAAGCAAAAAATAAAAATAAATAAAAAAAACACATGCTGTAAAGAGAGCAAAGCAACCGTGAGTGTGAGCAACCTTATCCTTGGCAACCTTATCACCAGCTCCAACTCAGCTTTAACTCTGGTGTTTCATCAGAGATTCAAGTCAACGTGCTGTGCGTATTGTAAAGGTTAGGGTCGGGTTATGCTCAAAATGGTGTTGTCCCACCATGTGGGAGGGTACTGTTTAAATATGGAGATAAAACATTTTCAGATAGTCCCTCCTGAAAGGCATTCATAGGGTTGCACTCAGGTGCACACGTAAAGAGTGCCAAAAATAGTTATAACAAAGTGGAGAGAGAAATTCAAACTGTGGTTCCTCTCTCACCCTTACACAATCAGGGCATGAAGTGGGTGTGAATGTCATATTGTCAGTTTTGGATGCAGCAGAAATTGTGGGACACAGTCTCCCCTTATCCCACGTGCTCAATGAGTGAAAGAGTCGGTCGTCTAGCGTTCACTCTGTGACACAAAGGACAATGTAGACGGTTCTATAAATAAGAGGTCATTAGGACAGGAATGCATCAAGTCTGTGAGGATCAAACAATGAAGAACACTGAAAAACTGTTTATTGTTGGTCTCTTTCAGCATCCCTCAGCACAGGCTGCGACAGAAGACAACAGAGGGACTGATAGAAGAAACGAATAGAGACAGTAATGAAAAAGACTGGGAGAGGAAAAAATATTTTTGGTTCCATTTGGACAATCCTGGAATGAAAGTTTGCCTTGTTTGAGTGATCGGCACTTGGTTGTTTGGCCCTTTGGCAATACTCCCAAATCACTTCTACTCCTGCTTCCGTTGCCTCGGCCCTCAATAGTCTTGCCAAAAATAACCCTGTGGTTTTGGTGGTGTGAATGCGCCCACACACACAAACCCGCACTGACTAAATGGTCCACCTACCTTGCTCCCGTGCACTGCAGATGTTAGTGATTAGCCTTGTAATGATGATAGCCTGAGTCTCTTTCTTTGTCTCCCTCGGTAGCCCTCGGTTTCTGTCTAACTCTCCATCACCACACACACACACACACACACACACACACACACACACACACACACACNCTCAGCCATTGGACCCATAAGATACCTCAGAATGATGGCACAAAATGCTTTTGGATTTTGATACATCTGCTTGTTGGCTTTGCTTGCCTGTCACATTGTAGCCAGTATGTTGTTTGAGCAGTTGCTGGAGCCTTGTGAGCCAGAAACCTTTGTGTGTTGATCACACACATTAGACGGCTGGGAGTAATGCTGGTCCAGCCACAAAAAGAACAGGCAAATCACAGCTCTGGAGGCTTATATTGGGTGGTGTGTATGGGGAAAACGTAAGCAAGACACAGAAACACAAACAACACTGGCAGCTTCAGCCATGCACTCAAAGCCTTGTCTATTACATTTATAACACTATAGGAGCATCTTGAAAATCAAGATATTATTGAATCCACTTACTGAATCCTCTCTAGTGCTTAATCAAATCTAATTGGGTTTCGCTTATAACATTTTTAAGTCACAAAACAATTCAGTTTAGATCATTTTTTTTGGCTGAGAAACCAGAAACTCTACAGTTTCTAGTGATAGCTTAATTATTGTTATTATGGGTTAGGGTTACAATAATAAGACTAATAAGACTAACTGTACACTGCTTACTTTTACACCATATTTTTCTTAAGCTGCACTACTATTAAGATTTTAAAGTGGAACTGAAAACCCTGTAAAATATTGCCTTTGCTGACCACCACACCCACTGGTTTAACTTATTGTTAGGTGTAGTTACAGCTGCAGTAGAGCACATTTCTAACCACTGGGTGTGGTGGGTGACCATGCTGTTGGTTTTGTTTAACTACAAACAGAGTGATGTTTCTTTTCACTCCGACATCGACTTGCAGAGAACACATTAACCAGACAAAGGTAAACATTTCTTTGGTTGGAGCTGATGTAATCTGCCACAGCCAACATCTTAATCAATGAATGTGATGGTCAACGTTGACTAAAAATGAGAAGTATACCACCTGATTGTTTTCTGCTTCGCTCTTTGTTAATAAAAAGAGGGAGTACAGATAAAAGGTTTGATTTTGTTGGTGGCAGATCTGAACAAATTCATGTACTTCAATGACTGGGAACCAAATACAAACAAATACACCTTATCAACACTGCTAACTCTAAAAGTCAATCCTGCCAAAGACTGGTTTCAAGACTGTACCAATTAAGCAATTGAACTGTGAATACCGAGGACTGTTCCCCCCTGGAGCAAGTGAACTTCCTGCACCTGCTCAGGAAGTTCAACCTGTCTCAGAAGCTGCTGCTCTACTTCCAGACTACAATGCTCCAGTCTGTTCTCTGCTCATCCATCACTGTCTGGTTTGGATTGGCCACCAAACAAGACAGGAACAGACTACAACGGTCAGTCAGGGCTGCCGAAAAAAACAATCACTGGTGCCAACCTGCCCTCCATTCAGGACTTATACATCTCCAGAGCCAGGAAACGTCACTGCAGATCCATCACACTGTGGAGACAACCTGTCCAACTTCTCCCTTCTGATACAGAGAACTGTATGCCAAAACAAGCAGATACAAAAACAGTTTCTTCCCACAGTCACAATATAATGAACAGTTAAATCAGTCATACAATAACCCTCTAATACCAACACATCCACTTTTCTGCAAATTCTAAATTTAATACACACTGTGCTCTGACTTGAATCATCCATACCCATCCATCCATCCATCTTATCCACTCCATGTATATCAATTCAGTATTTATATTATACACAGTATTACGTGCTTTGTATTGCTTACAGTTTATGCAACACTCGACTTGTATACAGGCTTTTAATTCATGTTGCTGGTCAATGGTGCTTGGCCAATGAAGCTGATCAGCAGAAAATCTGCAGTCGTAGTCTGTAATCACAACAATAGCAAACCACAACCGTTTTCCCATGCCATCTATCCCTTAGCCTGCTTCACTGCACCTTGATCATGCACACAATCAAGCCATGTCACGTTTAACAGGTAATTCATCTTTGTGGAAAAGTGCACATTTGTCTCGACAACTTAACACTGATTAACACCATTTCACGGGAGTGATGAGTCTGTGCGTGTGTGTGTGTGTGTGTGTGTGTGTGTGTGTGTGTGTGTGTGTGTGTGTGTGTGTGTGACAGAATGTGGCAGTGCAAATTTGACATGTTTCATTTGCTTTCCATGCCATTTTGATTACCCTGTCGCTCTTTTTCTTTCTCCACACTCACACTTTCTTTCACACACAAAAACACACACACACTCACACGTCACCTCGCATGACTGGCAGAGCCCATGCCTGCTCCCCGGGGCACTGTGGTCCTTTTATTAGAAATGTATTCTATCAGTGCTTTTAATGTAGAAATGCAATAAAGTCATTTCACGCCATGTTGAGCAACTTTGCCACATTATTGTTAGGTCTCCGTGGCTTTCTACGGTGGGACAAGACCCACGTCTACGCACAGACACACAAATACACTGATCTCGGCGACTTCATGTACCTCATCTGACAGGTAGAGGAACAGAAATGAACAGATGAATAGCTCAGTAAATCTCGGTGTACACCAGCATTGCGGTGGAAACAGCAGCGAGGGAATAAGCGTCGTTGAGCCTTACAAAACTCTGCAGCATATGGATTTGATTGGAATGTCATAACATACATTGTGTACAGTCAAACAGCGTATCAGTTTGCCTGTGGTGTCTGCACTAAACAATGAAACCATCCCTTGATCCGGCTGCTGAAAAATCCTGTGGCTTGAAAAGATTTGCTTCATTTAAATTACATGTGTCTTCCTGCATTCTCCATCTGACCTTTCACCCATTCAGCTGTGATCAAATACGTCTTTATCACTCTGCTGTATAATAAACCCTTTGCAGCACTCTTGTTGGGACGCATTCAGACACAACAGATAATCTGCAAGCTCTATTTTCCTCTCTCAAACCACCAGTATTCAGAAAACAGCCCACAGAACAACCAAACTTCTGTTTGCAAACTTTGCACAGCAGGTACTCCGGGGAGGACGCTATAAAGACAGTGTGGTGAAAGCTGATGAGTTATGCAATCAAATCAGTCAGGGGAATGCTCATTATTGTGTGTTTTTGGTTTGTTTGTTTAGCTTTTTCCATTCTTTCTCTCCTGTTTATCTCTCAATGGCAAACGGTGTCTCATCTGAG
The DNA here is from genome assembly GCA_037975065.1 of Chaetodon trifasciatus. Taxonomy (NCBI): domain Eukaryota; kingdom Metazoa; phylum Chordata; class Actinopteri; order Chaetodontiformes; family Chaetodontidae; genus Chaetodon; species Chaetodon trifasciatus. The sequence continues at coordinate 225,220 of JBBMOE010000015.1, read as the reverse complement.
GGCTGCTCATCTCTCGGTGATATTGCACTCCTCTCCATTTGATATGCAAACCAACTAGCTGGTTCAAAATGTTCTTCTGCACAGTGCCAAGACTGACATGGCAATTTATCAACGAGGGTTCAAATCCTCTATCCTCTCTCCCATTCAGCCGGCTGCTTTATCAAAAGCTATTTTCTTGTGAGGGAGTCTCAATGGCCACTGACGGAAAAAGGCAGTTTTGGAGAGAAGTTTGAAAAAAAAAAAAAAAAAAAGCATAAATAGAGAAGTGTACCTCATAATGTGATTTGTTTACAGAGAACTTACAATTATCATCTCAAGAACTGATGGTTAATTTGCGCCTGGCACTGTCTATTTGGCAGACAAGCCCGTTTCCATTTATCAGGAGGAGCTCTTTGACCACTTTGCTTACTAATTTGGGAAAATGGCAGCCTGTTCCTTCCGCTAACAAACTTCCCCTAATGAAGGTTCTCTTCTGAATGTTCCCTGAATTTTACAGTGTCCGTCTGTCTTGTCACTGGGCTGTGATTTCATGGCAGTATGATGCCCGGCACCACCAGCACTGCAACGTTGGTACTTCCTTAGCCTTAAAATGTGCTTTGCTGGTCACTTTAGTGTTTTCATGTCTGGTGCAGTGTACAAGGTACAAATATGGAAAGACAGACACTAAATGACTGGAGATCATGGGAATAAGGAAGTCGCAGTATTCAAAAACCAAGTATTGATAGAAATGCACCGCAACTACAGAAAAATACCAAATAATAAACTCTTAAACACTCCCAAACCAGCATGTCATATGTCACATATCCAGATCAGCAATGAAAAATGTGAGTGCACTCATGCACCTGTGCTTACTGAGTGTATGATGGCCTTCCTCTTCAGCTGATTGAATCCTTACTGCCGTCTGAAGGTATGCAGGTGTGTGCATCCAGCTGTGGGTGCATCATGCACAACCTGGCACCCTCAACATAAGCATAGAGGCGTCTGTGCTTCAGAGCACACCACGCTCAATTAAAGTGATCATATCACTTTAAACATTCCCTATGTTTTAGCAGCGCTGTCATTATTGTCACAGGGTAATCTAGCCATATCAAATGAAATACTATTGCATTAGTTTGAGTAAAACAATCAAAATCTGAATCGTTCTACATTTTAACTTTTATTGCAGCGATTTTCATGAAGCCTACGACAAAGTTAGTCACAGCATATTTTAAAGACTTTGTAGAAAATGTGGAAAATTATGCAGAAAACATGGCAGACCAGACTTTTCCACAAAGGTAAATTGAATTTTCAAAAAGGTACATCATCTTCCTTTGGATAATAATTTGCAATGCTGCATGTTACCGTTCTGATGTGGATCATCTGATCTGAAGTGTTTAAAGTATGAAATGACTGATAGAACTAGTTGAGAGAATCAGTGAGTGCCCAGTTTCTGAACAAAAGAACAGGTGTGCTTGTGCACATCCTCGCTGAGCTTGTGCAAATGACCTAGTGATTTCTGCTGGTGTTGGTGATTGCAGCGAAACAATAGAGCTGCTTTTCTCTCTGTTAGAAGACTGCTCCATAATCTTAAAATAAGTGGTCAAGACAACGATTTCCTGTGTGTGTGCGTGTGTGTGTGTGTGTGTGTGTGTGTGTGTGTGTGTGTGTGTGTGTGCATACATTAAATGCACTTAAAGCTTTTTCTATGCACGTGTGGGTGCGCATTGCACAAATGTCTGCGCTTCATGGTGTGATCCTACTGTACACTGTCGTGCCTGTCTGCATGTGTGGATGCAGTTGTTGCTGTGCGTGTGTGTGTGTGCGCTGCAGTGCTGTGATCGTCCTGACCTAGAAAAGCACTGAGACAGAGAGCTGAGACACTCTGCGCAGTGACAGAAGGAGGGGGAATCCGAGCACCGGCGCTCAGCTTCACTGAGCCAGGTGGCAGTCTCACTCTGTCAGTGGCACTGTCTCCCCCCCCAAGCTAACCAAAGTGGTGCTGTGGAACACCGCTGCTCCAGGACGAGGCACCAATCAAAAGTTCACCGTACCCCTCCGAGCAGCAATTTTTTAATAATTTGAAGACCGCTGGTGTTGCACTTGTCGGCTGCATCAAAGATGCTTTCTGTTCCTCAGCAGCAAATCAGGCATGATCATGCTCGCCTTTCAGCTTGATCTGACTCAAGTTGCAATAACATTATATGCTTTGAAAAGCAATATCTTTCAAACGCTGTTTAGAAATCTTAATACTAATCATCCTCCCATAACACCTGGGTTAAACAGTGTCTATACGGTGTAATATTTCACTGACAGATGTGGTGTACAAAAGGTACTGGCTTAACATTTTCATAACCCTTTACCAGATAGCAGTTGGTATTTTCAGCATCATAATTGAGCTGGTCCACTGCAAAAAAAATAAATAAAAAATACAGTAAAAGCGAGTGAGATAAGGGAGGTGAGGCAACAATGGTGCACATCTGTGATGTATCATGGCAACTGAGGCAGATGGAGGAGAGGAGTGTCATAGGAAGGCCATTCACAGCTGCACAATAGATTAGTCACACACTCTCACAAAATACACGCCAACACACATTATCCTCCAACATCAATCAGGCAAGAAGCAAGCATATTGTCTTTCTGATGAAAAGATCCTTTACTCCACATGAAGAGTCAAATTAACTTTCTTTAATTACAGCCTAAGCCTCCCACTGTGTACAACAAAGACAAGTGGTTTGTCCGCTAAGCATCCAGCGCGCACATTACTCACTGACTGATAATGACCCCTGACTTATATTCAGTGGCAGTAACGTGACACACAGAGATTAGGTAGATTTTGCGTATGAAGGACCAATCACACATGGCAGTCGGGACTAACAGCATCTATCTGCAACAGCACCTAACTGACTCATCCACTTGAGTCGAGAATAACAGCTAATGTGTTTAGAGCTACAGTTAATCAGATGAAATTCATCTGAGACTTCAGACTGGTAGTCTTCCAATGCAGTTCAGAACATGGCATTTGCTTTTTCTGACTTTACGTCCGAGAGAGGGAGTGAGAGAACATCATGTGACAGTATATTCTTCTATCTGATGTCAGATATAAACCAGCCTAGCTTTAACTTCTCGGGTCCCTCAGGGCATTTAAGACTTTTGTTCTTCTGAGATAAAACAGTGGGAGTAAACTGCAACTCTGTCCAACCAATTAATGTCCTCTCTTTCTACAAAAGGGATGAAAGCTGGCATTCTGGTTATCTTTGGTTTGTGGCAAGTGCATTTATTTATTGCACCACCCTACTCACGCACCCTTTAGACAAGCCACCAGTGATCACCCCAAGCAAGGAGAATAACCCAGACACAGAATGAGAACATATAATAGCCTTTGATATGTTTCTGAGCTAACATTGCTCACTCTTCACACACACAGAATATCTGCTGTGCTGCAATGTGCATTGCTTGTAGTGTAAGGCACGACTTGTTCAGTTCCCCCAACAAAAAACTTTTACTTTTATTTTAATTAAGTTGGCTGTTTCATAAAAACAGGGGCATATGATTTATGCACTTTGAGAGGGGTGATGACATTAATTAAATCTGGAGTCATTGTCTCCCTTTGATGTCTGACAGTTTTGCACATTGCACTGCTAAAAGACTGTTGCAGGTCGACAAAGTTACCTCAAAGCTCTTGACTGGTTTTGTCTTACTCAACTGGCAGGAGAATGCGTCACCTCTGGATGTCTGAATGAGGCATATGACATAAAAACGCTAAATGTCCTTATGGCATTAATTCCTGACTGTCAGCTCTGTATTTTACATTGTGTCCCAGTAGGTTAGATTTCTGAGGAAAGCAAAGGTTACTTTAGTTCATAGAGGGATTTTGCTTTATGCCACAAAGAATGAAGAGGACCATGTTCTTCCAAGACAAATGCTCCTAAAGCTTGCAGAGAGTCTGTCAATATCAGATGGTGGGATGAATGAATCGCTGATCTAAAAATGACTTCTAACGTAATTGTTCCTTTTAATAAAGCAAAATAGGAAGCGAATGCTCATGAGGCAAGCAGATATCCTGTTTGTAACAGGAACAAGCACATTATATGCACCAGAATATTTCCTGACCTGACACAGTGATTTCCTGGAGTTTCCACTGGCAACTTCCCATTGTCAAATTATTGCTTTAAAAATCATTAGTAACAGCACCATCAATGCATTCAACAACCAAACTCTGTGAAACTGGTGGATTTTGTCAATACAGGGTGGATATTTAGTGTATGACCTTCAGGCTCTGACCTCATCACTCTCTGCAAGCAAATACCAAGCTCGAACACAGCATAGGCTGTAAATACAAAGTCCATCATAAGCTAGTATTTGGAGTCTACTACTCTAATCTTGAGCACAGTATCATATGGCCCTTCCACAACAAAGCACCTGCAACTATTGTAAGGAATGTCCTATGTAGTAAATTAAGATGAATAAATCCAACACCCAGCAGTATAAGGCTACGGCACATCAGCTATGCAGCAGAGAATAATTAACTTGAGCATATTAAACACAACATTTTATGGCTTTAAGCGAGCAGACAGTGTCTTCTTAATGCAAGTTTTGCTGCATTGCTAAGCATCAATACGTGGATAGAAGACGAAGGTTGGCAATGAGTGCAGCTGAGGGTAGCAGCCCTGCAAACCCTACAAGAGGAGCTCAGCAGTTTGGATGAAATTATGATGTTAAAAATATTAAAGCAAGCAAGTTGAAATATTTTTCTAATTTCCTTATATGCAACCAAACACACGTGAAGTTTCCTGTGAAGCTAACATCATAAGTAAATGTGCCTCAGCTTAGCACAAGATAAATGATGTTGTTACAGCCCTGAAGCCAGAGCTTGCATTAAACTAATGGATAACCACTAAACAAGCCCATCAGCCTAACATGAAATATGAATATTCATTTTTGCATAAATTAACAACATGAATATATATAGATATAGATATTTTAATATCAGACTGATATTATATAACGTAGACCAATCTGTACACAAGATTTGTTAAATTCTTTGTATTAATTCTGTGCTGGGCATAAGTGTACCTACATTATGTGTTAAATACATAACTGCACCTCATTTACAACATTCACATCCTTGGTCAGGAATAATCCTCTCTACCAGTCCACAGTCAGTATAATCCTCTCTATCAGTCCGAACTCAAGTACAATATTGACTATTTTTCTGGCCACCTCAGTGGCAGTTTGAGTGGACGAGAGATTTTTCCACAACCCACTTGTGAAACGATCTGTGACTGTCAGAGTGAATCTGCAACATAAAATGCAGGTTGTTGTAATTCCCATCACATTTTTTTCCTTTTAACCAAAACCATTTGATTCAGTGCCTTTAAAAGTGGATACACATACTGTACTTCAGCCCATCATAATGCCATTTGCAGTGGTAGGAAGGACACGCTACAACACGTATGGCATGAAGGACAGAAACGAAACATAAAGATCAATTTCTTCACCAGCATACAGTATTTGGTGCAATGTAAGGACAGGTTCCAGGAGACTTCAATTTTATAGATCAAATTCTGCAGAACAGTTGCATAAAAAATGTAAATGAAATGCATCATAATTTATGTGGTACTAAAAGGTATCATATCTAATGGGCAGTATATAAATTACAATGTACACACCCACTACATTTCCTTCAGATGCACGAATAACTCTGTCAAAACCTCTCATCCATTTGTTGACATCCTCCCACAAAGTTGACCAGTGGTAAGACGCAAATACCTTCTCTCTGGATGTCTCCCAGTGCCAAGGTTGGCATCTGACGCAGCAGAAAAATACAAGAGGCTACATTATGGCAAAATGGACTCCCTGAAAATCCAGTGGCCTTGACAAACTGTTATTTCGGTAGAAAAATTCTCCATCACTACCAAACTAAATGTAAAAACAAAATGCATCAATGAGTCAGCAGTAAGTTGAAGACATTTCACCTCTTTCTGAATGTACTTCATTGGGTTTTTCATCTTTTCTGACAGTACAGTAACTTACAGATGGACAGAGACGAGGGACATGCAAGACATATGAGGGGCTCTGTCCTTGTGAGAATATGGGGTCAGGTGGAAATGGCACACATTCATTTTTCTCCAGATATTGTGTGTAGCTTTCGTGCTCTTTGTGCGGAAATGCGCAGACATTTTTCAAAAAGCACAACACAGCGTCAATAGTTCGAACCTGAAAAAAAAAAGCTTCTCTCTTTCAAGAAATGCACCAACTCCAAACAAACAAACTGAACTTATGGCAAAGCTTATGCAATTTAAGTGCTGCAACGTTAATCTGAAGTTGTTGAACAACTGATTTATTTGGCTGCCAGGCTGAGCAGACATTTCTGCAGCATGACAGCAAAAGCTAGCAGCGAGCAGACAGCATGACATAGGCCACAAAAAGACCTGGGACAGCAAACCAACAGCCAGCAGCTCCAGCAACCTCGTAGCAAATTACAAAACACACAAACACCATCTGAACAGAGCCAAGACACTGACACATGCAACAGCAAGCACTTGCCTTGGTGAAGTGTAGCCATGTTCCCCGGCAGGTCACCAGAAAGACATCCCTTTGAGCCACTGGGGTCCCAAGATGAAGAAAACAAAGCAGGACGGGAAAGCTGTACTTCCAGGTTAAAGTGCTTGTAAGTCTTGGTCCAGCAGCAGAGAGGAAACATGGTTGTTTCTCCACAAAAAGTGGAGTGCTAGCTGGTTACCTTGCTAGTGAAATGTTACACGAGAACCACCAGGTGTAGAGGTAGCAGCAGTTAGCTTAATTAGCAGCAGGTGAAAGAGAAAGGAGAGGGTGGAGCTTCCCCACCCTAAAAACACCGCCTCAGTGGAGAGGTTGCATTCATATGTAGCATGTTGCAAGGAGTGAGTGTGGTAGCAATATTAATCTCATTATAGCATGTTATCATAGCTGCAAAGACTTGTTCGGCAGATAGAAATTGTTCTTACAATTGTAATTGGTCATGCAAACTGGTGAAGCACTGCACTTAAAGACAAATAGAATTCAGCCGTCATCACTTTTCTTATTTACACTTGTGCTTTTCCCACCTTGACATGTTAAAATGGTCTTTGAGAAAAAGGCCTATGAATTCCTAAAATATGAAATTCATTCTGTTCCATTAAAATATCCAACAATGTCAACTCAGTTGCCAGTTTATAAGTACACCGAGCTATAACTACTTCAGTTTAATTCAACAGTCTTGCACTAAATCCTCCCATCATGAAGGTTGTAATGTTCAGTTTTGCTGCAGTTGTTTTAGAGCGGTGTGGATTCAACTGTGGCCTTTTTAAAGCATGTGGTTCATAGTGCCATTGTTGAACTGTACTTCCTTATGCAGAGAGGTGTTTTTGTCATTCATCCTATACTCTGAGTGATATAAATGGGGTGGACAAAATAAAAGAAACACCTGCAACACTATGCAGTTCAACAGCACCACAAACAGCAGCATACAGTTGAATGAACACCTCTCCAAAACAAAAAATTATAATCTTCATGAAGGAGGATTTATTGCAGCAATGTTGTATTAGACTGCATAAGTTTTAATTAGGTATACCTAATAAACCAGCAACTGATTGTATAGAGTAGTTCCAATTAGCCCCACCTGAACCAGCAGCAGCATTGACTTTTTTTGTATTGATTTGTTTTCTTATGCAAAGAATCTGAAAATGTATTTCACCGCTGCATATAACAGAGAAGAGGATCTCCTTTCACACTGGGAAGCATCACACAGTCACTGCAACCTCCAGCCTCTCAGCTCGGGACAATTTATGCCCAGCCAACCCTGGGCGACAGGGGCCACTTAGAGGTAAAGTGTCGGCACTGGCTAACAGCTGCACACATATTTATCCACCAGCCGCAATTTATAGGGAGGGAGGTCTTTCACCAGATGTGACCCCGCTGGATGTGGCTTGAGCTGGGGAAGACAGCAAGGGGATAACATGGGGAGGATGGGGCTGTAACAGACAAAGTAGTGGCCAGAGTAGAAGAAGAATTGTAGGGACAATCCCCTTTATTAGTCACACAACAACTACATACATGCATCACACGCCATGCAGATTGGTGAAATTTGTCCTCCGCCTTTATACCCATCCTGGTCGCCTTCCTCCACGGCAGACCAGGAGCGGTGGGCTGCCATCTGACCGGCGCCCAGGGACCCAGTCTCTTTTGGCACCACTGGTCAGGTGGTGATCTTCTTGCATGTTTTTAGTGGGGGTATTTTAAGGAGGATACCCCAGGTGAACACGGGGATGCAAAATCCACACAGAAAGGCCCCTTTCCTCAAGCAGCAGGCACCAAAGGCATGGTGGAGGACACGCCCCCGGCACAGCGAGAATCGAACCCGGGACCTTCTAGCTGTGAGGCAACAGCGTTACCACCGTCCACCGTGCCACTGTATGTGTAAAGAGTAGAGACACATGTCTGGAATGTCAGGAATATGCACTTTCTTGCCCTCTATCTGTGTCATTTCTGTCTTTCTCTCACCCACAAAATGATGACACACATACACTCACAGTACAGTACAACCTGAATGCACTGGGACCATCACACTGCAGGGTCAGGCTGAGAAAAACACAGAAGCCAAGAGGGAGAAAAAAGCATTAAAAGTTCCTGATATTGAATTCACACAACGGAATGATAAATGATCGCAATGAAATCAGAACTGGTTTAATGACAGCATAATGAAGATGGGTGAAATTGAGGGTGCTGGGGAAAGACTGAGAGAACATGAAAGTCAAAGCAGAAACGAAAGCGCCGCATGTAATGAAAGTGGCAGTAGGGAAAATCTATAGAAGACGAGGGAGCGAGGGAGAGATGGAATGTTAGTCCTCTCTGCTGCAATAAGCCTCCAGCGGTGAGGGTAAGAGGCAGGGAGGCCAGTATTCCTGACAGAGCCTTATCTCATCTTCAGCCTGGAATAAAACCCATTTTCCAGCCCCGAGACAATAAAGCACAAGGTTACCGAACCTCGCACCCATGACACCCCTATTTAGAGAGGGGCCTCGGCCCAACATAAAAATGCATAACACCATCACCACACTGAGAGGTAGAGTATGACACCAGGGCCGAGCTTGCCGTGTGTGTATATGTGTGCTTTATGATAATGCAACACAAGTGTTAAACATCAGTGTATAGTTGAGCTGATGAAGCCTATTGATTCAAGTAAAGAGACTACGCTTAAGGAAAGCGTTTTTTTTCTTTTGCGTTTACACACTAAGGGTTAATTTAAACGTGCTGTTCATAACCTTGAAGAGCAGGAGAGAGCGCATGCATGTACCGAGTATATTTATACACCCGCAGCGTGCCTGTTCGTCCCTTTCCCACGGAATTTTTCTCCTCACACGTTGATGTGAATGTGACAAGTGGCCCCTCATCATCTCTAAGTGGATTGAGCTGTGTGATGGGCATATCAGGCACCCTCAGGAAAAAATGCCATGCGAATCATATAATGTGATTCTCCTCTGTCGTAATGGGTGACAAGTGTTTCCTGTCTGTCCACCCACTACCCCCCCCCCCCCCCCCCATCCATCCATCTGAGAGGACTGGCTCCCTAAGCTTCGCCCAAGGAGACATGGAAGCAGAGAGGATAAGATGGAGAGATCGACAGGAGAGAGCAAGGAGAAGGGAGGGATGGGGGGGAAAAGGCAAGATGCCTCTGTGCATTGCTTCAAGCCAGAGGATGCCCACAAGTCATGAAGTTTCTTGTCTCATTTGCTCACACAGACAAGGCAGAAAAGTGAAATGTCTGCTGTGACAGAGAAATAGACTCTGGCAAAGGGAGACGCAAACACAGGGTGGCTTAGGCTAACATTTGCCCACAGCCAACGCCTGCTTGATTGAACTTTTTGTGCATCTAGTCTCTTTCTCTCTGCATGCACACATACATACATATAAAAACACATTACCCAAATGAGATACGAATAAGAAGTAGCACACCACCGCCTAGAAAACAAGCCTGCTCCATTTTCTCACAGCTATGCTAATTAGGTCAATTAATCCAATGTATGTTTGGCGTCATGGAGCAGTTGGTGCAGTTCACACAGCATTACCAGCAATGTCATGCCATTTGTGATTCTGGAGCACATTTCTGCTCAGACACTAGCATTTGGCTCAGCTTAGTCTCCTACATGGCCTTACCTTTCTCATCAGAGGGAGACATGCAAAACTGGCCCAAGACCAGCCACCACCCATTTGAGGGAACGGCTTCTCTGGCTCGCTCATTTAAAATGAAAAAGCAGTACCGAGCCAGACTCTGGCATTCACAGACTCTTTTAATTGCTTGAAACACTATAAAGCCGGAAAAAAAGAGCTATTTGTCTGGAAAGTATGCTTATCTAATCTCTCTTGAACTATTTCGCTTGGAAATACAGCTCTGGGAAAGCCGAGACAATTAGCACCTTTTAGAACATATTGAGACAGATCTTGGGCAAATTTCAAAAGGCGTTTGGGGATGATGTGATCATCTGAGGATTTTGAGTTGGAACTTGGCAACGCTGTTAAAGATAGTGAAATCCTTCCCCAACATCTGAAGACGGAGATTACAATGGGGGCATCCTTTCATTCAGGGACTACAACATTTGTTCCACTCTGAATATCATTATATAGCTATTGTGAAGGCCATGCAGTCGCTCTTAAAAATAAATTATTTAAAATAGTTGGAGACATTTTTTAAAGGCATATTCTACATTCCTTGTCAAGTAGCTGGTGAAAAGCATATGGTCAACAAAAATCTATGGATGCATTTAACAAGGCTGGACTTCATCAAGTGCTTGTGCTTTTTGTGAAAGTGGAAATTGATGGTTAGCGGCTGAATAGCTCAGAAATTGCAACTTCACACTAAGTATTAAATATTTGTATAGTCGACAATATTTTCAATATAGTGCAAAACCATGTAAAGCCTTGTAAAGCCGCCTTTTGTTTGCACACATAAATGCGGGCGCATGTGAAAGCGCTGACCTTGTGAACCACCTTTCTTTTACATTCTGTCAGACAGAAGGTGGTAGGTGCCACTGATCTCTAAAGTAATGTAACGGCCATTAAACACTGACTGCCGTCATTGCAGGATCCACTCTCTCATTATTGCCAACAAAAACAGCACTTGAATGCATGATAAACTTGTATTTCTATCGTCTGCATTCTGAAGTAGGAGCATACAGAAGTGTACTTGAAAGCAACACCACTACAAGGCAATTTGCAGTGTGAAAAATAGCTATACTCAGCTAGCATTATTTGACAATGATGAAATGTGAGCTCTACATTTTCCTTCAGCTGTTTGAGACAGTGCAGAAAACTGTAAAGGGGTGATGGCGGCTTAACTACTTCCCGAGCATTAGGGGCTAAGCCCAGCAACTTGGTGTGTTTCTTTGGTTGTGCACATGAGTGAGTCTTTGCGTGAGTGTGTGCATTTTATACATGTGTGCGTGTGTGTGTGTACTGAAGCCCTTTATCAGATGCTGGCAGAGTGGAGCACAAGGGGATCAATAGAGCTTTTGGCCTGAAACAGGGAGACAGTACCTGGATCTCAGCCGGCCTCCACCGTTCCTCTCATTGATCTTCATTACTTCCACAGACTGGAGCTCGAGCAAGAAGGAGCTGGACGCAGTGGCCCATATACACACACAACATAACACAACACTCCAACAGATATGCACGTACAGACATGCACACACTGACTATACAGTCACAAACAGCCATAGTAATCTTTATGACTTTGTAGGGATCTAAAGTGAATTGAAGTTAAGAAATGCAAGCCCTTATCTTTACATTCATAATAAAATAAACATATTGCATGAACCAAAGTTAGGCAACATATGTTTCGTTCAATTTTGTTTGAAAAACACATTATTTGCATGCAGTTTTCCCAAGTTTCAAGAAATAAGCTTACCAAAATTCAAGTAAGTGCACATCCATCTGCAAAAATAAAATAAAAAGATAAAGATGTTAATATTAAGTGTCTACCTGATCCTGAATACTGTAACCAACTTTATGCTGAGCAATGTTGTTCTGATGTTCCATGTCTGCTCTTGGGGTTTTGTGACTGTCAGTGACGTAAGGCAGCATAAACCTGGATAGGACTCATTTTCAAAGTCCAGAAATAATTCAAGGCATCTCAGTAAAACTAATTTATATGATTCTGTTTTAAGAAGCAAGTCTAGGACTGTGTCTTTTTATGTAAGGAGTAAATATATACTTATATTCATTCATTCATTCATCTTCTATACCCCGATTATCCCTTTCGGGGTTGGGGGGGGGGGCTGGAGCCTATCCCAGCTGTCAATGGGCGAGAGGCGGGGTACACCCTGAGCCGGTCGCCAGCCAGCAGGGATATGTACTTATATGTAAACCATAATGTTGCTTTTTTCAAAGAACTGGAGACATATAATATCGATAATGATACAAAACACGTAATGACACATGCGTCAAGCAAAACGTGTCAGTTGAGATGAAAGAGAAATCCTAGAGGTGCTCAGAATCATGGCATGGTTCCATGTAGACTGAGAAAAAACTCGTGTGTGTGATACAGTCTACAGGTCTACATGTATTCACCATGAGTTGAGTGTGTGTTACTCGTTGCTGTTTCGAGGTCAAGAATGAACTGGATCCTACACTAGCAACACTTCCCATAATTCAGCCCCTCAGATCCTGACTGGCAAGCTCACATCTTTCAAAGTCCACACCCTTAGTATGTAGCACCGGCTTCCTGTTACACACCCGAGGTCCAGGAGCAGCTCATCCAGAGCCACAGAAGCCATGACTATACACCTGTTTTCATTCTGGAGACCAAAACAGAAGAAGGATTAATAATTCATGTTTACATATTTGAACCTGCAGGTTCCACAAAAAGCAATAACAAGCAACATGGAATAATTTAGTAGAACTAATTACAGTAATGTAATCACAAACTATTAAGCACTAACACATTTTACTAGTTGTTACTGAGAAAGGTAAAGTGATTATAGTTTCCAACACTGCTGATTAGGCAATGCTTTGTCTGCACACAGCTCCATGTTTTATTTGGAGCTCCACCTGATTGCTGGTTAGCAGAGAAACCTCTTTGTACTCCCTTATAGTTAGCTGCTCCAATGTGGATTGTGTCAATGTGTCTTCTGCATTTGGGAAAAGAGATACCCTGATGTAGTCAGGCTGTAAAATAAAGGTTAAACCAAGAGAAAACAATTCAATGGAACATGTCCAAATTATGTGCTTTCATTTACAATACAACCCACGTGGTCACTCTCTCTACTTTATCATTTCCACAAACAACAACAAAATTGGTTGTAAACACGTTTTAGACCTTATAATCAAGCTCCAACTTTCAATTAAGCCACTGAAGGTTTTGTCTATTGGAAGAGAATAGTATAATTACTTTATTCAATTCAATTATTGAACTAAATGTCCTTGACAATGGCAATAACAAGCAAGCAAAAGCTGTTTTAAGTCTTGGGAAATTGCTTTAAATACCCATGTAATCCTTTAAAGATTTTTAAACACTTGCAATCCAAGACAATTTACAGTCAACAAAGGCAAACAAGTCCAAACAGCTGGTGAAGACACCAGGTCTGGCACGTGGATTAGAGACTTTGTTTGTGCACCGCTTGTGTGTCTCTCTTCACCTTGTCTCCAAAAAGCCAGGCATTTAATGCACACAAGGGAAAGTGAGTTCAAAAAGGAAGAGGAAAAGCAAGCAAAGAGAGCAAGTGAATGAAAGGTGGTTTATTGAATAACCAAAGCTCTCAGGTGCCATTCTCCCCTTGTGACTTAAGTTAATTCAATTCTCCCCTCTGTCCCATCAAGCCCTGTCTGGAAGTGGACGGCATCAAAGCATAGCCGGAAAACACTAAATGATTGTAACTCAATTGTTCCTGGGCCATCATTGATTGTTTGCCCGGAAAGAAGTTGGAAGAGAGACAAGACACTTATTGTCTCCACCTCTCCCACCCTCTGTAATCACTTTTGGAATGGATGTTTGTGTATATGTGCATGTTTGCACCTATTAGGATGAGGAAGCTTCTGTGCACTGAGCTTTCATGTGCACTTCCAAGCTATATACACACAAAGCACTAAAGAAGCATAAAGTAATTACAGATAAGGGGATATAATTGTATGAAAAACAAAGAGCATTCTTTGGCCACTCACATAAACAGATGGATATTTAATTAATTGCCTAAAACTGTCATTTTTACTGTTCTCACTCACTCACTCACTCACTCACTCACACACTGCCACTCTACATATATTGACAGCATGGTGTTGAGCAGTGGTCAAGCCTATAGCTGTGCCTTGTTATTCAAGGACTATGCCTTCAAGAACTGCCTGCACACATAGAACGTTGTTATTGAAGGGGCACTCCACTGATTTTACACATCAAATTCAGTTTACTCATCACAGTGAGTATTATTCAGCCTGTGGAAACACTTGAATAGTGTCCTCTGTGGCTGTAGGGAGCTCTCTGAAGTTTAAACTAATTACCCTGATGATGTCAGCATGATGTCATCAGAGTTATCTCGTCTCAGGCTTGGGGACAACACATTTTTAGCACTGGGGGTGTGTAGTTTGAATGAGGCGAGCAGAGAAGGTCCAATAAAAGATATTGTTTAGTGGCATTATGGGAAATGTAGGATCCAGTGTTAAGGGGCTTGACCAATACTTGTCATGGTATTTTAGCCTCTACCACCTCCAATTTTATGGAAGTACAATGCCACAGTCTGGACTACCCCTTTAATCAAATGTACATCTGTGTATGCTATAGATGGTGATAAATCCCGCTTTCTTTACATCAATCTGCCAATGCATAAAAAGATTTTTAGATTTAACAAGACACTCATAAATTTCAATTTAGTTCTACTTGTTCATGAAAAGCACAGAGAAAATAAGAAAGACAATGGACAATCAGTTCGAGCCACTGTTAAATGTGGGTCCTGTAAATGAACTTTATCTGGCACTTTCACAAGTGGCTTGTCCAAGAAATCAAAGGACCCAAGAAGTGTGGCACAGGTGAAGAAAAAAAAATGATCACCCTGAAAGTGATGGCAAAAAAAGAGATTGTAGAACACAAAAGCGATGTCAGTGTAACAGCAGGGGGCAGACTGCCGTTTCAACTCATTCATAGATAACAAAAAAGCAGCAATTATTGGAGAGACGCATCAGAAAGCCATCATGGCTGATTTAGAATCAGCATGAGGACTACCAATGTTTCGAGTGCATATAGTTGTAAGTATGTACTACAATGTAGTATAGTATAGAAACTTGGGAATTCATCATTAATGTAAAATGGTATAAACTGAATGATCACCACCTGTCCTCCAAGTTCGCTCGGCACTGTTCCGCAATCCATGCTGGCTCGAAAAACTGCTCTGTGTGTGCGCGGCTGGTCCTCTGTGATTAATTGCTCAAGAAACAAGATGAAATAATCCAGAGCATTGCTAAGGAACTGCAGGAGGTTGATTTGAAATTAAAATAAAATTGTTCCATTCTTAAAGATATAATTCCTTTACTTCATAAATGATTGTCATAATCTTTTCATCATAAAGCAAGAAAGTTTACTTTAACTAAGGCTCCCTTGGAAAGCTTACCCCACGTTGTGCCACAGCAGCACTGGAGGTCAAGCGTCGCCAGATGACATGCTCGACCGCAATCCCGTGAAGCTGACAATCGGTATTCATCATGTTGACATGCTTGACAACTATCAGAGTTTGTGTGATCAATCACAATTTATGCAGAGACAAAAGCGCAACAATGGTTAATAAACAAAAGTGTTGGTACATGGCACCATCCACAGAATTAGATGTTACCTTGTTTTCCTCGCAGAGTACACACCTGAAAGCTGGCTGAAGGTGCATGATGGTGCTTGAGGAGTACACTTAGGAGCAAAATGAGCGCACCTGAACACTTGTCATCAAGGTCGAACGAGCTGCTCGAGTTCTGGTTTTGCATTCATCTTTAATTTATGACTCCATTCAGTTATACTGGACTATCCAGGGATGAAGCATACCACCCAAGTTGTGGCTGTAGGGAAAAATATACTGATCTTTATTCGTGAGGTTGGGCGTTTCCCTACTCACCTTCAACTGATGTTTACTTTCATCCAGCATCTAGTGGCCATAGTGGGAACTGCAGGTGCAGGTTCCAGCAGCCTAAAACAAGAACAGTGGTTGCACATATTATGGTCTGTGGGTACAAGCTAGTAAAAGACAAGGTGATGCTGCATGACAAGTTGTTCAACTGTAGAATTAAGAAGAGCAATTAATGAGTGATGAATAAACTGTCGATTTGGTTACGTGGTAGGGGTGGGGAATGGGAGTGGAATTGACTAAGCAAAATGAAAAACAAATAATGATTCATTTTGGCAGGTGTTCACATGTTCTTTATTGTGGCACAGTACTTGTCTATCACAAAGTTCTGTAGCTTGAGGATTTCAAACAGACTGAAAGCTCTAATACCTGTTGATTTGTTCTCGTAGCTACGTTCTCTCCACGCTGCTTCATTGCTCGTATGGCATCTCGCTGAGGCATTTGGAGCCGAACAGACATCTGAAAAGTCATTACAAAAAAAAAGACTGGGACTGACAAAAAATATGAAAAGAGTGGCAGTGTTCATTAGCTAAGTTTTAAAAGTCATTGCAAAGTTTTAGCAAAAGAGGAAAGAAAGAAAAATGTCTCCCTTTCTAAAATTATTCCCACTCTTATGTTGCCAAAAGTCAAATTAAAGCTTAAAGATTTGTCATCATGTCATTTCACATCTGCAGTAATAAGAGAGACCGTATGAAGCCAAAACATTCAGGAATGTGTCTGCTGTCCAAGTGTAGTGACATATTAACTGCTCACAGAGAATCCACATGAGCATCAAATTTTCGTTTTTAACATCCATGCCAGATTAATTGATATTTCAAGCTTTCTCTTTTTGGCTACAACCATCTCGTTAGAATCAGTGAAAAGGTCGAGCTCATGACTCAAACCGCTGACACGTTTAATAGGCCTCTGAATAGGCTGCAATGAGTCATGCACATCTTTTTTTTTCTTCTTCTTCTTTTTTTTAATCTGAAACTCGCCATGAATTTGGATCATGGATGTGCTTTTAATTTCATATGTGGGGTTGGGGGTGGGTTGGGTTGGGTAGACATGTGTGAACAAATCATCTCCATCATCTACATTAGATGCATTTCCAGTGCTTTACCACAACTCTTCTTGACCCTCACCAATCACACCAAAGTGCAGGGTAAGCTCTCTCAATTACTCACACACCATTAGCAATACAATCTACCCTAGACAGTATAATCACCTCCACCCGACGTGTCATTTCAATTGCCATGGTAATTAGAAGGCATTGCTCCAACTGACATGGCCTGACTAACAGTAGTGTGCATGCATGCGTACGCCTGTGTGCACAGATTGTGTCTGCAGTGTAGAACCAAAGCTGGAACACAGACTGGTAGCAAAGCTCGTCCATATGTCGGTTTAATTCTTTTTCAAGTGGTAACAGTTCTTCAGAAGCTATAACATAGCAAGAGGTTACTCTAAAGAGGTTATTCTAAAATTTGAAGGGTTCACAGATAGAATCAGCAAAATCTGCAAGCTGCCTTTAGCGTGGCTGTTGAAAAATAGCATGGGATATTTTAGGGGCTGAACAGGAGCCGACTGAGGTACAAACTTGGCTTTGGTCTCAATGCCTGATTAGAATGCTTTCCAAAAAGCAAACAAATAAATTCATAAAAATAGCCATCCTTAGAGATTGTAGTCACAAAAGAATATTTAGAAAATAACTCACAAAAGCTTCATTTAAACTCACATTACACCTATTCAGAGGATCATTTTGACTTATTACCAGACAAAGAACATGAACTGTCAGCTGATTGGACATGTGCACAGCCAGCCATGTAGATATGTTATCTAAACATATTTATTTGAAGGTAAAAGCAAAAATGTTATGTACATGTAAAATTCCAGTTAACTGGATAATAATCTTATCACCTGAGGTCTCTCTTTCAAATAAGTCTGGCTAATCTGTGTGCTTCTTAAAAGCCTGTATGATTGTTTGAAAGCTGCTATTTTGTCCAAAGGCACCACTGAAATATCTAAACAGCTGTTGAATGTATTACCATTATTTGCACAGTTACGGTCACCAGATGGCAAATCCTGATGATTTTGGTGATCTGTGGACCTTTTCTGTGATGACATCATGAGTTTGCCACCTTTATGTTTATGCCCAAATTGAGTGAATACCACTGAAGTGATGATTGTCACAAAATCACTTTCATAGCGCTGGCTTTGGTTCTTGACCTTGCTCTGCTCCACATTATAAGAAGCGACACCATACCAGCACACAGTCTTGAGAGGGCGGTATTTACATACACACCTGTCACAACATAACTACATTGCTTGCATATGTAAAAGATATCATCGAACAATGCAGGTGAACCGGGGGTCTAGCCACGGCCTGCCAGCCATAATTGCTGCTATGTGGCAGAGTTTAAAAGCCCCTCCTCCACCCAGTGGCCCTCTGTCAGCACTGACTTATAGCTCATCAAATGGGTTGTTGTAATGACAGTTACAGGTATCCTCTTATGAAGCGTGTTTGTTCACCCATATATTTGTTTACATTAGCCATAATTATCTATGAGCAGTTCCTGTTTGCAATGTACACATGGTTACTTACTAAAGACAGCTACGATTATGGTACCTCCCAACCAAGTGTCTTTTTTTCTATGATTTATATGTAGATTTCTGTACATTTATCTGCAATGAACATTGGACATGAATATTTTATTCCCCACTGCCCCCTGTCATGTTAATCCCACCAAAAAAGGTCTTAAGAGTCTAACAACAAAGACCAAACTATGGCAATAAGATTAAATTGGAAGGAATGGAAATTATCTTTAACTTCGCTAACACTTTAGACATCATAAGACTAAAACACATTGTCAAGCAGGGTAGCAGTTGGCCTCCAACAAGGTGTAGGATGAGATTAATAAACGGGTATTTGTGGAATGATGATGAATATGTCTTGAAGTAGGCAACCCCCAAGGAGCAACAACCAATCTGCACAAGTTCTACCCACAATGCCACTTGCACATTCAGTTCCATCACTTGGCATCATCTTACACCACATTGTTATGCATCACTCTATCTCTGAGATACTTCACAGTTCTGAATATTATCGTACATTATTTAGAATTTGGGGATACATGATGCAGATTTTCCAATGAAAAGTGTCCTTTATGTAATTAAGTTTTCATAGACCTGAAATATAAATCACAAAAAGCAATCTAATTTTGAAGAATCTACTTTAACAAGACCAACAATTACATTGTGAACATTCAATTAACAGTCCACCAATTATTAATAGACAATAGACATCACAGACTAGTCATTGCTTAATCACAAAAAGCCAAATTTCCTGCTCTAGCAGACAACAAAACAATGTAGTTTAGTTTTACATGCAGCTCACTGCTCCCTCAAACACCACAATCACTGCCAGACTCACATACAAAAAGGAGCGGTTGCTCTCTGGAATAGCAAATCCTGACCTACTCACAGCGGCAGAAAGCAGAATAAATGGCATGTCCTACCGTGGCGCCACCAAAAATTAGCAAAAGACAGTTTGGCAGTGATAGATTGCACCAGTTTACAATGATAACTGTGGCAAATTTAACAATTAATTGGTAGTCATTGTTTAAACAATGGGTCTGAGACTACACTTACAAGTGAACAAAAGCAGGTTCCTCATTTTTAGCCGATAACATTGACTGTTACTTACTTTTTAATGTTTCCAGCTGATTTTTTCTGAAACAAAAAGCCTGTTAGGGGCCTTAAATCAGAGTCATAATTGATATATTCGGCAAATGTACACAGAAATTTGGATGAGGATGAGGGAGGGAGATCGGATGGGTATTGAGCAGAGTGATGGTTTTAGGGGAAAGAACAGTTCAGGTGTCGGGTGGTCCTGTGCTGATGTCAGCACTGCAGGGCACAGCTAGTTATCCCTGGCCCTGTTTTACCCAGCTTTGTCATGTAGTTGAACAAACAACATGTAAGTGAAAAGCATAAGTGATTATTACCCCAGTGGTAAACGAGGTGCATGTGGAGTCAACATGATTTTGCACATTTTCTGTCAAACTTGAGTTAAATTAACATCTATTTGCTTGGTTTGTGGTCACTGGCTCTCGTTTCACAGACAGTTTTGTGTCTTTCCAGAAAACCCCTTACATTCCCTGACATTTTGACAAACCTCTCTTCCCAAACACCAGCATCCTGTGGAGTCAGTCTAATGGACAGAGAAAGAGAGAGAAAGAAGATGGCGACCTCCTCGAGGGGGCATCCTGACATCATCCACAGTGGCGGTGGAGACGTGCTGCTGTCACAACACACAGCGAGGGGGGGCTGGCTCGGTGTCATCAGCTCTGACACACTGGGGAATGACCCAAGCTGGAGCAATGACTGTGACAGTAATGGGACACGTCTGGGAAAAAGATGGGTGGAGAAGCAAGATAGAAACTGGAGAAGGTGGAGGGCTGAGTTGTGGGAGAGTTGAAGGAGATCAGAGAGACGAGGCATAAGACGAGACAGGATGACTGTGTCGACATAGATGGATGCAGCACAGTTTGGATATTTGAAGTAAAACAGTTCAGACCTGACAAGTGAGAAGCGAAGCACAGCGTTTTTAAACATCATTATGTCATCGTCACATTAACAGTGTACAGTTTTGTTTCAAGAAATGTTGGGAGAACTCTTAGCCTCTATTGGTAATTATTTGCAGTTTACATCAAATAATACCATTATTTCTTTACCTCCTTTTTGACCTTTGCCTTATCCTCCATATTTGTAGTTTGTTGTGACAGACAGAAGCTTGCAGTCTTCTTGGTGAGGGTCTTTTCTAGTATAAGGCCGTAATTTTCTTTGATTCGCAGAGCAGATAATAGGCTTGTCCTCCAGTTTTATTGCACACATCCCTAATGGGGCCCTGACACACATTTAGTCGTCTCAAAATTACAACAATATGCACGTGAATGCTCAGCCACTCAGTCTGAGCCTATTTACCCTTACGGGAGAACAAGCCTCCTGTATGCATCTCGGATTGCCAGCAGACATGGTACAGGCTAACCAGAGTGCATTGTGGGGAAAGAGGTGTTGACTGTGATTTACTCAGTTCAGTTGTTTGGCAAAAGATTGCTTTTTGGACCACCCTCACCCAAAAGGTTTTCTGCTGGGGTTTAACAGGAAAACATCCATTGATATATTCCTCTACCCATGAAGGGAGTTGCTTTTCATTGTTCAGTCCTGAAGAACACTTGTGAGCCTACAAGACAGGCCTCTCTCAAACTGTTGTCACCAAGTCTGCTTTGCAGTGACTTGTCTACCTTTCAGTCTGTTGCAGATATCTTTTCCTTTTCAGGCCAAAAGCTGCACTTGCCTCCAAAACTCCATATTCTACAATTCACTTAGGAAACATGATCTTTGCACATCTGTGTTCAGACAGGTGCATTGGAGAATAAGTAATGAGAAGATTGCTTGACCGCAACCTAGCCATTCAGTAAATGTAAAGTGCTGTCAGTGTGCCGGAGACTTTGTTACTCAGGTCAAGAATGAATCAGCTAGATGTCTTCTGGCTTCCTCCACATTACAAGAAGAGCACGGAGAGGCTGTGTTGCTCATTTCTCTCTTGTGAGTTAAATGGGCTCTCTCTGATTGGCTGAGTATGTGCTTGTATAGTCGGCGTGCTGAAGTGGGTGGCTAAGTGAGGAGAGCCCTAATGAAGAACTGACAGTGATGTTACAGCATATGTAACTCCAATTTCTTTACTTTTACCCAAAGGCTGCTGGTGCTTTAAATCTAAAATCTTTTGGTTAGTCCAAATAACTCATGTGGAATAGCTTGTTTTTAGACAGCAACATCACTATTGACAACCAGCTCAGTGGCTTTGCTTGGATGCTGCCCCTTTCTTTATCACAGATGATGCGGCTGCTTAGTTTTAATAGGAAAGATGGGATCCTCTGTTTCTCTGTCTATTTAACATTTCTCCTCTATCCCTGCCCCCCCACACACACACCCCCACACACCCCTCTGTCTGGCAGAAAAAAAAAAACTGTAATGAAACGATGGAGCATCAGCATTCTCTAGAGGCTGATGGAGGACATAACATATTCTTTGTAGGATTGCATTCATCTTCCAGCCTGTCTGTCTGATCTTTCTCCTGTCTGCTTCCTCTCAATGCAAGATAGTGTAATATTTATGACAGAATCCAGCCATGTGCACAACTGTTTTGAGCAATTTGACATTCTTTTGAAAAGGACCTCCTAGTAAAATGTGAAGTCAGTAACCAAATGAGAAAACCTGCTTTGTGGCTTGTAAGGAATCCAAGCACTACTTTGGCACACCCTAACTGACGTTGGTGAAGTCCTGGTTTCTCTTTCTCTCTCTCTCTCTCTCTCTCTCTCTCTCTTTCTCACACACACACACACACACACACACACACACACACACATACAGTGCCAACATTGTACAAACCAATGTAAAAACAAACAATTTTGACATTATTCTATGTTCGTTTTCATCTTACACATATTCCTGTCTTTTCCTCCACTGACATTGTTGCATTCATGGTAGGTCAACAAGTGGGTGTGTCAGCTGCACTTGGAAACTAACCAAAAAAAAAAAAACTAAACAAAAACACCCCAACAGGTCTGGGAGTATTGCAAGAAATCCCACCCTCCTGTGGAATGCATGGGATTGTTTGCCACAAAGACACATCTATTATACCATTTCCTACAAGGATAAGCTGTCGTGTGATTGTTCATTTCATTTCATTGCGTTTTGTGTGTACGGGCTGAGAAATGCGATCTCTGGATATGATGCCATAGGGGATTTTGGGTGTGTTGCTGATTAAAATGTGGATTTGCTGACACCCGTAGGCTCATTAGAGTTTTCTTTAAAAACTTTCAACTACTTTCAATTTGTAATTACCCCCTTGGTTTAGATATATATCCTTTATTAGGCAGAGAAGAAGGAGCGACTTTTATTCTTTTTGTGCCTGCGCCATCATCACAGCACACAGTCGTAGGGCAGTCAATGCACGCTGATGAAGAAGACACTAAACAGGATCTAAAGGTTAAATGCTTGAAAGCAAAGCAGACTCAAGTGCTTATACTGGCTCACAGATTAGATTTTGCATTCTAATGTCCTGATTTGCATCCGTTTCATATCATACACAACACTATGCAGATCTGTCACCTGTCTGGTCGGCCACCTGCCTGTTGCTTACCCTTCTCTTCAAGTCTAACAATCATTATCACATCATTTTCCATTCTCATGTCGTGTTAAACTCTTTCTCTTTCCTGTCTGTGATGTTATCTCTCTGTCACCTCTCTGCCTTCCCACAAAATAGCCCAAGGCAGGTCTGCTCATGCAAAACAGGTCCAGATTGAA
Organism: Chaetodon trifasciatus; assembly: GCA_037975065.1. NCBI lineage: Eukaryota > Metazoa > Chordata > Actinopteri > Chaetodontiformes > Chaetodontidae > Chaetodon > Chaetodon trifasciatus. The sequence continues at coordinate 201,788 of JBBMOE010000015.1, read as the reverse complement.
GTTGCCAGTGTGCGAGAGTATGTAAGTGTCTGTGCGTGGTGCTCCACCCACTCTCCCATTCCTGAACGCTTCCAGCAAGTCCACACCTCAATGCCAACCCCCTTAAAATATCCAGGTGAGAGCAAGTCAGGTAGCATCGATACAAGGCCAGCTGGGACGTACTTTGCAGTCAGGAAGCACCTCTTTCACGCTGCGTCTCTCTGCCTAAGGTAAGGTGCTTTGTCTGTAGTTTAAGTGTTAGATCAAGAAAATAGATGTCATGTAGATGAGTCTTAGTTTAATTTCAGAATAATACTGGAATGGACTCAAGAGGGTAAAAGATAGAGTAAGAAAAAGGGCCACTAAAAGGGCTAGACTATTGTTCATTCTGTTCTTTTTCTACCATATGGAGAGGGAAGATCTTGACATACAAAATCTCAGAGAGAGAGCTCAGCCCTGGTGCGCACAAAAGAATGAGATGTGTAAAGACAGATAACTGGAAGCAGTGCGAATAAAACTATACACGGATTGCCTGTGCTTTACTCCTCCGGCTGATACATCTTCCCTTGAAAAATGGAATAAAGCCAGGTTGAAGGTAAAAAAGGCGAGATATGTGCGAATGACAGAAAAAGAATGAAATGCAGAGGTGGGAAGAGGAAGAAGAAGAAGAAAAGGCGCATAAGAGAACTTCAACCCCACCTTGTTAGCCAGGAGCATTGACTCATACAGACAATGTAGCCGAGGTGGTATTTGCAACTAGCTCAACCTGTAGAGCAAGTCACAGTCAAGGATCTATCACTGTTTCAGATGAGGTGTACACAATGAGCTGGATCAAGCTGTAGACATAATAAAGATCTGCACTGAGGATCAGGAGGATTTACACAAGTGGAAAGTGGTATTTTCTAAGAATAGTGTTGGCACATTTGGACATCCCTGCCGAATACATCACATGATGCTGAGTATGTTTATGGCAGCTCATTTCCCTTGTGCACTGTGTGAGGAGCTTGCGCTACAGCTATGTTTGCATGGTGCTGAGACAGAGCATTGGAATCAAATGCCTCAAATAACCGGAGGTTTCTTGGTTTTACAAAGCATGATACGTCTCGTCCATCACAACAAAGAGAAAGACAAACACTCTGCAAAGAGATAGACGAGGCCGCTGCTGTCGGCGGGGAAGGCAACATTGCAATCGAGAGCAAATAGGAAAACAAATTGTGGTCCAGCTTTGCCATCTCGCAGAGACAAGATATACTGTTGTGTCTGAGTTTTTTTCCCCTTATCCATGCTGAATGTCACCTCAGAGTTTGTCTGTGTGTGTGTGTGTGTGTGTGTGTGTGTGTGTGTGTGTGTGTGTGTGTGTGTGTGTGTGTGTGTGTGTGTGTGTGTGCATTTTGGATGAAACTGAGAAATCATACTAATAAATCACATTCTCAGCAGTCAATCATACTATACATGTATTTGTGGGAGCGTGTTTGTGTCTCAACATGCAATTTATGAATTTGTAAGACCTTTGCAGCAAATCTGAGGATTTCAAGTAGTGATATATATTACAGCCTGTTTTCTAAATAAAACTTAAGAGCATCATAGTCCCACAGGCACAGACTGAGACACATTTTAAGATTAATACCACTGGCGGTATTATCCACGAAGCAGAGGTAAAGCGTAGGTAGAGCCAGCATTGATTGTCTGGCTTTCAGTAGCCTATGTTGTGACTCTGAGGGCATTCATTGAGTCAGGTCTTTTCATGCTGTGTAATTTAATAGTCAGAAATGCTGGATGAGAGAGAAAATAGCAACTGATTTGACAGCTCAATATGTCTACAGTGATGCCGAAATGCAGGAGAAAAGTGTTTCTGAATTCAAATACTCTGGATTAGACGAGACAGAATTGAAATGGAACAGTGAACAGTGAAGCTGTTATCCAACTTGTTCCCTGTCAGGCTGTGAGCGTTCATCAGAATGAGATGTAAATGTGTAAGAGACGCATTTTTTGTCCTTTAGAAATCGTAACCCTCATGTAGCGTGGCAGATGCGCCTTATGTTTACCCTTACATAACAAAATCAAATATGCATTTCAACGGTGTTTGCACCCCTCACTCGTCAGTCACACCTGTCACTCCAGAGCTCCCAACCCAAACTAAAGCTGTCAGTTCCTTTCAGATTTTAATGCCGATAAATCTACTTGAACACACATGCTGCAATGCACATGTGTGCACACACCTACATCCAAGCATCGCTTTGTTTGCACACCGAATCTCAGAGAGTGGGAGAAATGGGAAGAGGATACACAAGCAGCCAAAGAAACCTGAAAGTACACCCACACACACAGAAACACAGAGCCAGCTGACTATGCAGGTGATCCATAATAGCTCCAGCTTTAAAGTCTGCACACGAGCGGACCATTAAATCCACATGCTAATATTTCAACTAAAATTCCTTCTCACTCTCAGAGCACGGCGGTCCCACGGTACAATCACAAATGAAACGCTGTCCCTTAACAGTCCTTTGAAGAACCAAGACAGTCTAGACATTTGAGATTACAGAGATGACTGTGGCTGGCTGATCAGCCACACTGTTCAAATACTTTGAAATAGAGTTGAAAGTATTGCTTTGTCTTTTCAGCACAGGGAGTCTCCGATGATGACTCACTCATTCATGTGTAATGAGTCAGTGCTGAAAAGGTAGCTCTGTGTAAATACGGATCAACTATCACAGGGACTGTTTGTGAAAATGATTTATGGTTGTTTTCTTTCCTCACAGCTGATCACATCAAAATTGCTTGTTGTTTGTCATTATTTATTCAGCTCCTTCAGGGTAGGGTAATGGCACAGAAAAGCTGTATTACATTTACGTAGTATTACCCTTACAAGTGTGTTTTTATGTTCCCGATGTGTTAGTAATAACATGGCGTAACATGACGTCCAGTTTATGTGCCTGAAGACCACTATTCAGTCTGTGAAAACAGTCTCTGGAGGAGCTTTGTTAAATCTGAGAGAACAACCCTGATGATCTCACATTGGTGTCACTCGGGTTCGGTCGGCTGGGATATTAGCGCTACAGAAAGTCTGCTGGCTGTGTGGAGTTTAATACTCCATATGTGGGTGTTCACCAGACAGGAAGGGTGTAACAAAAGATAGTGTCAGGTTGCATCATGGAAATTTTTTAACTTTTTTTGGTCTTCACTCCATTTTTGTGACTAAAAGTCGGGACATCTCAGCTGCTGCATTGGTTTTGAAGAAGGTGCAATATTAATTCACTGGGAGTATTCCCTTTAAACCTTGCTGCAATCCTTGTTTTATGAAATGAAATTAACTGTATGACAAGAAGAATATGTAGTGCTCTTACATCTAATAAATGGAGAGCGAGCTGTTCACATCTAAGTGTGTGAACTATTCTCCTGTTTCTAATCTAAATCCATTCTTCCATTGCTCAGGGTGAGACCATCAAGAACCTCATCCCACCTGGCCTCCTGAGGTGCTCCATCTCCTTCAGCTACCTCCTCCACCTCTAAGGCAGCAGTCATGAACTGGTCTGCACTGGAGGCACTCCTCAGTGGGGTCAACAAGTACTCCACTGTGTTTGGCCGCATTTGGCTCTCCATGGTCTTCGTCTTCCGGGTGATGGTATTCGTGGTGGCGGCCCAACGGGTGTGGGGGGATGAAAGCAAGGACTTTGTCTGTAACACGGCCCAGCCAGGCTGCAACAACGTGTGCTACGACCACATCTTCCCCATCTCCCACATCCGCCTGTGGGCCCTGCAACTCATCTTCGTCACCTGTCCATCGCTGATGGTGGTGGGGCACGTCAAGTATCGTGAGAAGAAGGACATGCAGTACACCGCCTCGCACAAGGGTAGCCACCTGTATGCCAACCCTGGGAAGAAACGTGGGGGGCTGTGGTGGACTTACCTGGTAAGCATGAAGGGGGTGAAAGTCTATTTCTGGCCTTGACCAAATTGAAGTTAGCAACTGTTAAAAATGTCAAAAATAATTGCCACGGGTGAGGTGCTCTTTACAAAAGGAAGGAGAAGACATTTGTGTGACTATATTATGATCCTGATCACAAGAAAAACAGCTTCTTTTGCATGTCATCGCCTTATCAGAAACAAGTTTTAGCATCCCTTCAAGCTATACTGAAGCTGTATGAGTGATGAGCTAGCAGTGGTTGAAAATGTTGGTTTTAAAACAGATCCTGCGTCAGTTCAATTGTCTTACTTCTAAAATGCATCATTCCTCCAGCTCATATCAAACTTCTTCTTGATTATCTATTCATAGCTGAGTCTGATTTTCAAGGCAGGCTTCGACGCTGGATTCCTTTACGTGTTGTACCACATCTACGAAGGTTACGACATGCCCCGCCTGTCCAAGTGCTCCCTGGATCCATGCCCCAACACGGTGGACTGCTACATATCACGACCCACTGAGAAGAAGATCTTCACCCTCTTCATGGTGGTCTCCTCTGCTGTCTGCATCTTTATGTGTATCTGCGAGATGATTTACCTCATCTGCAAACGCATCCAGAAACTCATTAGGAGGAAGACTGAGGCAGAGAGGAGGCTGTTCGCAGAGAGTCACGAGATGACGCCGCTGGCAGCACCCAGGTCAGAGTTCAGGTCCAAAACATCAATCAGAGTGGATCCTACAGCCTCTCTCCACAACCTCAGTAACATCAAGGCTGAGGAGGAGCCATCTCCGAAAAAATAACACACAATATGGCACTGGTCATGTTGAAAAACTGAGCAAAGCACTCAAGGGTCCACTGCAAGCAAATGCATTCATCAGACTCCATGGAGGACTGCGGCTCAATACCAAAGATACACATCAATTCAGGGATTTCCAAGACAGCATTTTGTAAATATTATCGTGTTAAATGACTTTCTGCAAGAACGCACACCTTATGCATGTAAATTAATCCCTCAAAGAGGCTGATTACAGAGGGAGTTAAAGGGTTTAGAGCATCTTTTGGAACTGGTTTGTGTTGTGAGTGTATGGACGTGCACATGTGTGTATTTGTGTTTTAGTGTATGTATCATTGGCCAGTCATATGTTTAAGCTGTTAGATCAGATACTTTATAAGTGGACTTCTAAAATGCTGAAAGAACTCAAGTGATGTAATACAGTATAGAGAGTGAGCTCTTTCCCGGAACATACACACTGCCCCCTAATGAATAAAACAAGATAAAGCACGCACAGCTCTTCCTTTAGGGATGACACAGTAACTGTAGCACTTTGGGGTTTGTTGTTATCAGATACTCAAATGACAGAAATGATCCTTATTGATCAAAGGTTCCTTTGACTCTTGTTGACACTACACACTACTAACTCTTATTAAAACTATGGAAAAATTAGAAAACTTATTTTTATGCTGACAATTTTTTTTTTTTTTTTTTTTTTTAAGAATGAAGATTCAAGATAATATATTTTGTTTAACAGTTTGTATTTATTGTTACAATCCATAAACTTATTCCACTGTTAAAACATCTCAGAGTGTGGGTCCTTTGTTCTTTTTGAAAAACCGTTCACAATGATCATGAAACAGTTTGTAGCAGTCAGTTAAGAGCTTATATCTGATGGTCAGAAATAAAGCAAATTAGCTCAAGTTTAATAATAATTTCCTCTAACTGCAGTCTATTTGTTCACAGCAACCTAGTTGCAAAGAGTGAGAAAAAAACATTAATGTTAAGCTTTTTATTCACTTAAAATTGTTGGAGGCAAAACTATACTTTGGGGGTTTTTCCATTTCTTATAGTGTGTTATTTGTCTTTTTGTGCATTTAAAAGGTCTGAAAAGTTGCAAAGCCTACAAAGTCTATGGCATAGGGAGTTACTCTTTCCTACAGAAAACACTGCTCCTGAACTGCCTGAAACAGTTTGGTTGTAGTTCAACCTTTCTTTCTGTGAGTTGTCTGCGTACTATGTAACACAGCACCACATCTGGCTGGGAGACTGTGCCGCCCACCGAAACCTTGGATTCTAACTCGCTGTCTGTTGTAACACGAAGATGTGGACGGTATGAGGAAAGCACACCCTTTTCGTTGCTGTTGGCTGAAACAAAAGCGAAAGTCTTCATCTGCTCACCATGCTGGTGGTTTTTATACTGTAGCACTAGCTCAGTTAGCATTAGCTTTGCTGTTATACAGAATGTGTATTACTGCTGTATGTTTAAGTTTGCTTGATAGACATACCCTGACAGTAATGATACAGCTCTGTGTTAAAAAGAAATGGTCAAACTGCTTCAATGCATTTGCTTGGCAACACTGTGTAACTTTGATTAGCACCCAGCAGCTAGCTTGCTCAGACCACAAAGCTGCACTGTTAGTGGCCCGCTGGCCCATCAAAGCTAATATACATCAGACTCAGAGGCTGTTGTTTTAGGAGCAGTTATTATGGTGATTCATATTAGAAGTGGGTTATAGTGATTCCCTGGTTGAAAACTAAAGAAAGGGCAGACAGTGCCTGCTCAGGCCTATGGGAGCTGACCAATCAGGTGACAGGAGCAAAAGTGTTTCAAACAAATGGTGAATGGAGGTGTTGCAGCAAAGAACAAAATGAAAAAAAATGTTTTTTGTTTTTTTTTTAACATCAAAGCATGCAAGTCTATTCCAAATATTTTATTAAATGTTTAGTTTGAAATATTTAGGAATAATTAGATACTGACTTTTATCAAACCCTCAGACTGCATTTTAAGAAGGCAATGCAAATATTGTGTCTTGTAAGGAAATTAAATAGCTTTGATGTGAGCAAAGACCTTCTGAAGATGGTCTGCACCAGTCTAGTGGAAAAGTATAATCTCCTACATCACATGCTGGTATGGAAATTGAGGGGCTAGGAGCCAAAGTAAGTTCACAAAAATAGAGATAGTTGGTGGAGGTGTAGACCACACTTATCTGGAGGAAAGCAACATCAGGACCCTTCATACTTTGTTTAATGAATCTGTGAAACTCCCCTGAGGAAGACAAATACAGGGTGCCTGCACCAACGAGAAACATCTTCAGGCAATCTTCTATTCCATCCTGTCATCTTACAAAACAAATGACTTTTCATTAGCTATAAGTGACTGCTGTTGTTTTTATGGTATGTAACTTATCTATGCACTTCTACCCAAAGCATTTTTATTACAGGCCCACTTGTTTGTTTTTATGCCATGCATTTTAATCCAAGGCAGAGGAAGTTCTTAAGTGTATGTACTGTATGTCTGTGTGCACAATCTGTATTCATCATGTCCCTTTGTTTTACTTTCATTTTTATCACACAGTGTGCTTTGCTTTGATGCCAAAGGCAAATTTCCATGCAAGTGGACAATAAACATGTCTATTCTAGAAGACTACCCAAATGAAAGTGTGAACCTGAAAATGAGCATAATATGGCCACTTTATCCCTAACAACATGCAGTGAAAGCGTGGGCCAGCCACTTAGGTGGATGAAAGAGATGTGAAGGCAGCTATAACAATCCAATCACAGTGCGGCACTTTCTGCAATTTAATGTCATGCCTTGAATACAACAGTCATTTCAAATGTGTAAAATAGTCGTAAGCCATGAATCAACATAACCACTACACCCGATCTCCCCTTTCAAGGATCAGTGAGTAGACTGCCGTTGATTCATCAGACCTTGCCAATGTTCAGTCAAATCAACCAGATGGACGCTGATGGTTACAAACATACAAAATAAATAAATAATAAACAGCATGGGCCATTTGACAATACAAAGTCAGTTGAAACTTAGACCATACAAAAAGGCACAAGTTAAAAATAAATATGCATTCAAGTCCATAAAAACCCTGACGCCCCTTCCAGTACCTGACATATAAACATTGCTTGTTTAAGTCCAAAAGGTTACAACAGATTCAATAAAAAAACACACCCCAACCAGTTAAATGAACTGGTATGAATCAAACAGGATAAAAATATTACAGCCAAAGAAGACATCCTAACATATGACTGATTAACTAATCAAAACACTAAAATGAGTGTGTTTCTCCAGGGAGGTGTTTTCCAGCATAATTTGTTTGTGCAATGAAACTTCCCTCGGGAGCTTGAAGGGACTCTCCACGCAGGTCTACTTTGCATTTTACCATGACTTCCTGTCCTCCAAGGGTCTTCTGAGGACAAGAAATAGTGCTGCAGGGCAGTTTGTGTTATGAGTCACATTGCTATTTGAACAGGTTTTGTACTAGCATCACAGATGGGCTATGAACATATACAAATATTCAAAGCACAACAGGCCTGCTTGTTATACTACTTCATTAGTTTATGTGTAGTCATACTGTAGTGCAGACAATGTAAAAATGCTGAACTTACTCTATATGCATTGTAGCATCCTGACTGTGGGTTCAGGCCTCCCTCCATGTTAAGCTGGACCTGCATCCATTTCTCAGCCTCCTCCTCAGTGAAGAATCTCACTATTAAGTGACTTTGAAAATCATCCTCCCTATCACTGGCCTCATTTACACACAGAAGATGAGTGTGGTCAGACGGCAAGAGTTTCTGTGATCTAAAGTGACAACTTAAGTAAAAGGCAATAACAGAAAAAAAAAACGACTTTAGACAGAAAGTTCTTTGGTGATATCTAATCTCATGTTGGCTACATAACTACCATTAACGCTAACAAGCCAGCTCAGCTAGATAACATGGCTTGCTTGTATCTCCCAAGGTTGTTCCTTGGTTAATTCAGTCATTACACGTCATTTGTTAGACAATGCATCAGTGACGAGTGATAAGATGAGTAGCATAAATGTGGATGATCGCACTGAGCCTGAAAATAAAGTACAACTGCTGATAGTGAATTATCCCCCATATTGTCCTGTTGACAAGCTGACAAGTGACAGTTTCAACCATGTCTGAGCTCACAGTGAAAGATAGTGTTATACTGAACTACATCATATTGATAGACATTTGTTATTTTTTGTCTTCCCTATTTCCATACGTGACAGGGACAGAATATTAGAAACACCTCTGAACATAATGCAGCTCAGTACAACACCACCACCAACTACGACCTTGATGGTAAAACGTATAATTGAATGAACACCTCTATGACAGCATAAAAGCCCTGAATGTTATAGGCAACATAAAAGCAGAATTCATGGCTGAGCTGGGGCCTTGTGTACAAGCCTGACTGTAAAAAAAACAAAACAAAAAAAAACTGGGACTCTGTGTAGAACATAAATAAAGTGTGATCATTTGCAATCCTTTTTGACATACACTCAGTTAAAAACAGTACAAAGACAATATATTTAATGTTTGACCTCATCAGCTTTGTTGATTTTTGTAAATATAATGTTAATATGATGACACAACACCTGTGTACCTTTCCTGGCCTGCTTTCTGTCATCTTTCTCTCCCTGGAGAAGGTCGGATGAGTTTCTTTGAAGACTGTCCATTCAAAGAAAAACTTATCTACCCTCTCCCTATTCAAGTACCTCAAAATTCTCCTTAAGCAGATGTATATGTATAGTTACTTTCCACCACTTTTATAAATACATACAGTGTGGACAATGACGCGTAGTAAACAATGCACATTATCATTTAAGATTGACTGACTACTGACAGCAACATGAACCACGTGACTGCATGCCGCCGAGCTCAAACTATCGCGCTATTCAACTACTCTGAGTGGTACTCACTAGCTAGCAAGCAGCCTGTAAGTGTTATTCAGAAAAATTGATTGTATTTTAATCCAATACATCCAAAAGCTCTTCTCCCTCTATCGTCTCCCTTTACAGACCGTGCTGACATCTAACAAGCACGCGAACATATGACCACATTATCCAACAGCACTCCCTCTCTCACTGTGAGCTAATACGACTGCAGAACAGCAAACGATCCTGTTCTTTTCTTTGTTTGTTTTTTTAATTTCCTGTTTTGTCAGTGGAAGCTATGAGAAAACGTCATCGTCAGGCTAAACCAATCATAAGCAGACTAGGGCGGGTCATGTCGACGAAGCCGTATCCGCCTTTACTGCTGCCTTGTTGAAGGAAGTAAAGTCTATCAGAATGAGTTTTCACTACGGACAGGTATCGAAATATTGCGTTTTCTCTATGTTAATTACAATAACATGTTATTATTATTTTTTTAAATAACTGTACTATTATTGGGTTTTGCCTCGATATAACGTAACTAATGGTTTATGTCATAGAAACGCAAATAGCGTTAGCCATTCGTGTGGCTGCTTTGAATAGCAGTGAACTGTTGCTATCTTTCAGTAACATTCATTAGCGTGTGTAACGGTATTGTTTGCTAAAGCTAAATCAGTTCAAACTGTGCTAACATTGCTGGAGTTACAGTATAGTATAGAACAATATGTAACTGTTGTACTGTTCCCGTTTGTTAAGGCGACCAGGTAGCCCTGATTTTATTCTGTCTCCCTCATCTGAGAGTCAGCGTGTTGTAGTTTCTAGTTTTTAGCAGCAAAATTACGCCGTAACGTATACTTTGAGTGGTGGGACAAGTATTCAGGGGCTTTGACGTTAAAGTAAGAGTACCTCACTGTGACTATATTCCATTACAAGCAGTGAATTCAACGTTGTAAATGAGTGAAGTACAGAAGTATTACCAGGAAAATGTTACAGCTGAAAACGCAAGTGAATGGCGTCCTCCAGAGAGCTGCTTAACGCAGCATTAAAAAGTCTAATGGAGCTAATGTTGTCTGTGTCCTGGGTAGCTTCATATATAACAAGATATTATGTCATATAAAGTACTAACATGTTTTATAAGTAGAATTTTAACCTTACAGGCAGCTGCCAGATATATGTAGGGCTGTAAAAACAATATTTCCCCATGATACAAATAGTAGAAAATGGATATACTCAAGTGAAGTGCAAGTACTTCATATTTGTCCATCACTGCAGGGCTATCCGGGAGGAGGCAACCCACCACCAAGTGCTCCATACGGGGGAGGCAATGGTCCATATGGGCATCACCCCTCAGCTCCATACGGTGGTGCAACACGTCCACAAGGAGGTCCTTATGGCGCTTATGGAGCCCCAGGTCAGGGAGGTCACTATGGGCCTGGACCAGGGGGTGCCCCTGGTGGGCATTATGGGGGTTATGGGGGACAGCCTCATGGAGGACTGTATGGACACCATGCTCCCCAAGGTAACTATACACTGTGACTGCAGCCGCGTTGGCTTCTGTGGTACCTTTGCTTGTCGGAGTGGAACGGGTGTATTCAGAACACGAGGAGGCTGCAGATAGGCTTGAAGTCTCTTTCTTCTTTGCGTCTCTCTCCTCTTCCCTCTCCCTCACTCTCCTGTGGGATGATGGATAGAAAATGACTCACGTTTGCAGACAGTCATGTAGAGACAGGGTTCAGTTTGTGCCCCTCAGCAGGATTACACAGCTGGAGTGATGACTCGGGTAATACTGAGTGAGGGCTAAACAGAGTAAGAGACAGATGGGTAAAGAGTGGTGTGTGTGTGTGTGTGTGTGTGTGTGTGTGTGTGTGTGTGTGTGTGTACAGTACAGCCAAAGTCAGAAGCTGATAGCCTATGTTGCTATCACTCCCCTCGGGGACAGAATCCATCAGGGTCTGGCCTGAAGTGTCACCTGTCCCTCTCTCCATTCATTTTTCTGACTGTCAGTCCTCCTCCCACTCCTCCCCTCGTCTGACACCATATTTAACACCTCGTGTCTCTTCCACCATGTATCCCAGTAATGGCCTCCCTCCCTGACACTGTCTCCCCCCTCGCTGAGACGACTTTTCCTCAACCCTTGACTAAGCAGAAACCTTTTTTCACAACCTGGCCTTTTGAAGCACTCGGCATTTATAACCAAGGATGGGGAGGTGTTGTTTAGCAGAATACCAACTAGTTTCACAACTGTAGGGAGATTCCTTACTCCCGAAATTATCAGTTTTTACTTTACTGGAAGATTATAAAGTATTTGAAAGGAATAAATTGGATAGCACAGCTGAAATGTGTTTGTTGGTATGATTTCAGACAGTTTTAATGTTTTTTCTTTTATCCACACATCCGTTCAGCAAATAACATGTCAATACTGTATCGACTAACTGTTGCTGTGAACGCCATTGCATTTAGAAAATGTGCATAGTTATAAGAATTGTATTTGGCGTATCAATTAAAGTGTATTCACTGTTTTAGTCATTGTATACCGCACTGTTTTCCAGACCAGTGCCTTCCAAACACCAAAGCCCAAAGATTGAGTCAAGCACAGATGTATTATTTTTTCTGATCAAGTTTCTGCTTGGCAGAGTCAGCACAGTTTCAACAAGCGCGTTTCTTCATCTCGCAGTAAATAAATAATTATTTTGCGTCGGAACGAGGCAGCCACTTCATTTAGAGGAATCGTCGCTGTCTTTTTCTCCTCTCTTTTACTGTTTCTTTACTCACACACGCGCGCACATACACACACACATATGTGTTACTCTGAGAGCTTCAGTGAAATAATAACCAGTAGAAAATCTAAGGATGGGAAATGATAAAGAGAATAAATAAATAAATAAATATAAGAATAAATTTAACTAGTTGGCTCAGACAGATTGAAGAAGAAAAGGAGGAAAACAGTGATGGAAACAAGAGCCTCTAAGAAAACAATCTTCTGATGTTATGGGTGTCTTCGAAGTCAGTTTGAGCCCCCCCTCATCCTTTCTTCACTGTCCTATTACTACCCTATATTTCCTCTCTGCAGGTAACATCCCTCCTGGCATTAACCAAGAGGCATACCTGTGGTTCCAGAGCGTTGACACGGACCACAGCGGCTTCATCAACCTAAAGGAGCTGAAGCAGGCACTTGTCAACTCCAACTGGTCTTCTTTTAATGACGAGACCTGCCTCATGATGATCAGTAAGTCACACGGCTGCAGCCTCAACAGGGGGAGCTCTGTGGTCACAAATTTCTGATGTTGTCGCAAAATTACACAATGTTGAACAATGTAAAATGCTTTCAGAGACTTGAATGGCTACAGCAGTGGGGAGAAGGAAGTGATGTCAGAAAGCAAATGGATAAATGAGGGGTGGGAAAAAGAAAACAGCCTGGCTTTATGTGTGAGCAGGCTCTCAAGCTACTGAATAGAAAGCTCTCCTGTTTCTAAAAGGAGAAATTTAGTCAGCCATGAGTCAGTTGAAAAAAATGACTGAGTCATGTTTGTCTTGGTGTCTGTTTGTTGCGCTCCATACATTCCAATTGTATTTGCCAGCCAGTGACTAATGTGTCCTCTTACCATAATGAGAAATGTGTGGCTGCTTTTCGATGCAACAAGAAGATCTACAATGAACGGGCTTGCTGGAAACATGGCAAGAATTACTGAAAAGCATCTGAGTCTTGCTTGTGCTAAGCGTCCTGTGTTTTGTATTTCCTGTCAGACATGTTTGACAAGACGCGGTCGGGTCGAATGGACCTGTTTGGCTTTTCAGCGATGTGGGACTTCATGCAGCGGTGGAGAGCACTCTTTCAACAGTATGACAGAGACCACTCAGGCTCTATCAGCGGCATGGAGCTCCAGCAAGGTATCTTCATTTCAGTGGTTTCAGTCTCAAACCAGTCTTTTGAAATGAATACCAAAATAAGATACTTTAAGGCTACAAACAAAAGTCAATTCCGTCCTTCTCCTCTCCTCAGCCCTCGCTCAGATGGGCTACAACCTAAGTCCCCAGTTTTCCGAGACACTGGTGCGGCGCTTCACCGTGCCAGGCACACGACCCGGCATCCACCTGGACCGCTTCATCCAGGTGTGCACCCAGCTCCAGATCATGACGCAGGTGTTCAGGGAGAGGGACACGGCCATGACGGGCAACATTCGCATCAACTATGAGGATTTCCTGTCTGGGGCCGTCACCAGGCTCATGTGAGACAGTCCCTCTGCACTGTGGATACCATTCCATGTTCAGGTCATGTTTTTGCTCACTTTTTAATGCTCTCCCATAAGTGCCCCAACTTGTTGCCGTGTACACAGTATACCAGCCAGTGTGCATCATTCCATGGCTTGTTGCTTTAAGTAGATAAAGCCTCACACCATGCTGCTGAATAAAGTTCAGTGGCCATTATAGAGGTCTTTCACCAGGGGGTCAGCAGGAAAGTGACTGTGGCTTCATAACATCAGCCACAATATACTGTAGGTCACTGAAACAGTCATAATCTTACCATAGATGCCTTGGTGACAATTAGCTGGCCTCTTGTTTACTAGTACCACTACAATACTTGATCCATAGTTTAACTGATATACAAGAGAGCACTAGTTTACACCAATTCATGAATGTTGACCCGACAACCCCGCTAACCACACACCCGTGAGGACTGAGTCAGTGTACAGATTTGACTGCAGCTAGTGAGTGAAAGCATAGCAGAGGTCACTTCTCTGCTCCTGCACCTGCATTCGGCCGCTTGACGGCGATTCTGCTGAAGTGCGACTTTGCTCACAGGCTGCATTGACATGTTCCTGTGCCATCAAAACAAATTTCTATTCTTTTTCAATGTATGTATCTCAGAGGTATTGAGCATTCCCTGAGGGGTTTTCCATGTAATGGCTGCACGTTGTATTGAACTGTGCTTTGTATTGCAAATGTGTGTATTTAAGCCAAAAAAAAAGGTCACATTTTGTAATATCAGATCTTTCTCACACACTTAGTGAGGAAGCTCTCTAACTAATTGATTTTGAATTAAGTTTAGGGGAAAAAAAAATAATTAATTATAATTTTTTTGCTGAATTGCACTGCTGTGAGCCAGTATCAAGCATAAATAAAAACAATTAACCGTGGCCAAAAGACACAAAAGCAGTAAAAAGTTTTCCTGATTACATTTGCCACTTTAACAAATGGGACATTCAGTGATTGTGGGGCCAGTATTCTCTCAGTCCACTGAGCTATATGTTCTGAAATCAGTAAACATACCAAACTGATTCTCAGTGCCATAAACAAATAAATGCTTTTGTATCACATTTGCCGTTTTCAGATTCTTCATTGACAACCATTCACACTGATGAGTCATGGCTAGTCGAAATCCAAACCCTACTCGTGACCTTTTGGCCTCAAAATGCCCAAAATTGGTTCCTCATTTCTCCTTTTCTAGGACAGATTGGCTGGACAAAAGAGCAAAAGAGCCCCTGTCTTTCCTTCCTCATGCGGTGCTTCTCTCCCTCGCCGTCTGCTCCTCAGCTGGATTACAGTTTGTGTCAAGAGTCCTGCTTCTCTTTCCAAATCAGAGGCAGCCCATCGAATTCTATTGTGCATCATTTTTTTCTTGGCCGTATCCCACCTCCATCACCTCCTCACCCCTCTCCCTCCATCTTAACCTGAGGCTAAACGCCATCCCTCCTGTCCTCTTGATATGTCACCTGAACATAGGTGTGTTTTAGTGTCTGGTCTGCTTTCAAAACATTACGTTTTGGGACTTGACAGGTGCAGCCAAAAGTGGACCATGTTTGAAGATTTCAGCCTTAAAAGAGAATGGCAGCAGCTCTTTCCTGGTGTGTGTGATTCATCAGTGATTTAACCTAAGTACTGATTGTCATTTCCTGTGTAATGAGGAAATTTCCCACTGCTGACCATGTCTGACATCTGTAATTAACTTGGGCAAATAGAGCAGGTCTATGGGGCTTCAGTTAGTGAGGGTGCGACACCCCACTCTGTCAGCCACAGATTGTGATTTGGATTGATAAGACGGTTGTATTTTTACATAAAAATCTTGGCGAGCGCAGCTCTAAATCTCATTTACTAATAAACAGGACCTGATGAAATCATCCTGGCACCGCTAAGGTTGTTGGTAAAGCAGACTTGGCACTAGTAATGTTGTTCTCCCTGAGGGGATGAGCACATTTCACTTTATCTGACAGGACTGATCAAATGCCAGTTCTGGCAACTACAAGATGGACGCCATAGAGGGAGGAACTGCTTAAAAGAATCATTTTGAAGCATGAAGCGTAATCACCCACACAGAATCCTGTTAATCACTATAATTTCAACAGTCATTTTGAAGTAATGATAACATAAAAATGTGGATATAGCTCCTTTCTTAAAGAAAATCTCCTGCACAAATGGCCAATGAGTCCGAACTGGTCATCTCTCCATGACAGGCTGCATTCCAGTGGCTGTAGATCAAGCCTGTGCCCTGCATTGGTATAGTTTTACAGTCAACTTTTGGGCCAGGGAGCTGAAATATCGGTGTCATCAATCATGTAGAGATTTGCAAAGAACACATAGCGATTTACTACCCAGAAACTACAGAAGCACAGAGGAATATTTCCTTCTCTCTGTTGTCAGCTCTGCAATTTATAGCTTCCCGCTGGGTGACTGAAATTTACACAATTTCTCTGCAGCCCTCATTAGCAGTTAAAGTAAACAAAAGCAAAGCTTCTAAAACTGTGTCTTTATCCAGTATACCAAGTCTCTGAAAGCATCCCTGACTTTGTATGCTGAAATATGCTTTCAAGAGAAAACTACCTCTGCGCTTGAGGGGTTTGTAGCTCATGCCTTGTCAGCGTATCACACGACAGCGGTGGCATATCTGTCAGCCTTTCATGACTATTCTTTCAGACGAATGTTTTGTGCAAGGATGCCATTGATGTTGGAGCACATAGAGATGGCATGTGTATGGAAGTCGTGGAAGGGAGAAACATTCGTGTATGTTATGTAAGAACACAGCTCTCTTTGGCTGTATAGTCACAAAATGCTTTTTAGGTCATTTGATTATAAAGTATTGAATAGTTCTCCAGCTTGATAAGACATATTTGAATAAAATGTATACATTCTTGTGGGGAAATTGTTGTCAAAACATACACAAACAAGTAAATTAATTAAGATATGTTGCAATGCTTGATCACATGTTTACATAATATGTGGCTCATGTTGTAGATCACTGAGTCTGATCTCTCATTGCAGTGAGTCCATATGTTATTGACCATCTTAAATTGAATATATGTATTTTTATTTATTGTCTCTGAAGTGATTATTGTAAAGTGTTACACGATTTGTGGGTACCAGCCTCTATCAGTCCCAGTACTTGTGGCAGATTGTTGATTTCCTTTGTGTTTCCTGAAACAATAAGCTAAATGTCAATGCCTGCTTTGGCGTTCCTCATCCCAAAGTAGTGTACTATATTCACCACTAGGTGGCAGTAAAACACCAAGAAAACGCAGGGAAAATCTCGCTGACAGCAAAGCGAGGCTCATCAGCCAATGAGGTTCAACCCGGAAGCTTCCCGACAGTCACACGGAAATTGCGTAATTTGTTGCTGCAGAACCAACGTGCTAACGATAAAGGTGAGTAAAGACTAATGAAATAAAACTTGTGTCCTTATCAAATTATTAGAAAGATAAAAACCACGAGCGTTAACTATTATTCCATATTTCGACATACTGTGTCAAGTTAGAGCTGTGTTACCAGCCATCTGGTAAGGTTCACGGTCGCCTGACGCCATGCCAAACTCCATTACAAATTTGATCATGTAATGTTCCTCGTTTGTGTACAAAGTAAATCTTACGACTTTGGACGTAAATAACTGACCTTTCTGAATCGTCGAGAACTGCTTTTCTTTTCGGCGCTGATGCCACACACGAATAAACGCATATTATCAAATAACTTTGACACGTAAATGTGTAAGTTCCCACGAAAGAACGCAGCGTTAGTATTGCTAATTTCATTAACGTTGATGGAGCAAAGCTAATGTCACGTTAGGGGCTCGTTTAAGCTGTTTTCATTGAGGAAACTGACAGTAGCTTTTTTGGACCGTTGCACTCTGGGTCTTGTCACTGATTCCGCCATTCGTTTTGTATTCTATATTTGTTGTGGCTGTGAGGAGGACGTGACAAGGACAGACAGGCCTTAATGTCCAGTGTCAGCCTGAAGTCTAATGTGTGGCTCGAATATCCTACCTGAAATGTAACATACCGCTAAAGGCACAGTCTATTTCAGACGTCTGTTATCACCACAGTTTAGAGAAAATACCACTAAGGTCTTTTCACGTCCAGCAAAGACTATTAAAAATAACATCAGTAGTGATTTAATATGTGAAAAAAAAAAAATTAGTTTAACCATTACAATCAGCTTCAAACCATAAAAGGGAACCAGCTGTAAAGAAGTGCTTTTCAATTTTACATAAGAACTATTGAGTTATGGTAATATTTCTAATGTGCTCTTTTATGTGTGAATAGTTCTTCACTTTTCCCTCCTAGAATAATACTGTAATAATCCCATAATGAAATGCTCTCACCACTTTCTTATTCTTTTCCCCTATGGAGCACCTGGGAGCCAAAGCCGTGTGCAGTGATGTGGCCTGTAGTGTGGACAGCGTTACGGACCTACGCCCCTTATGTCACCTTCCCTGTGGCCTTTGTGGTGGGAGCGGTGGGCTACCACCTGGAGTGGTTTGTCAGGGGGACCCCTATACCTCGAGAGCAGGTGAGCATCCTGGAGCTGAGGGAGGAGAGGAAGCTGCAGGAACAAGCGGGTTTGGACAGCACCCAGGTGCTTAGCCTGAAAGAGAAACTGGAGTTCACGCCCAAAGCGGCTCTGAACAGGAACCGACCGGAAAAAAGCTAACCCGTGTTGGCATGAGAGACTCGCGCTTGCCCTTTCTCAGCAGGAGGGCAGTGCATTGGGAGCAAAGGAGGGTGAACCAGGGGGCAAAAACACCCAGTCAGTCACACAGCTACACTCCTGGTCACCCAAAAGCATCATCTCGTCGGCGTAAATCTCAGCTACTTTTTTAGAAGCTAGAGGGTAATTATAAAAACACACTTGGTGTTGTTTGGAGTCACATATAGCTCATGTGTGCTGGATGTGATTCTTTGTCTTTTCCCTTGATGTTGTTCATGTCTGTTCATGCTTGGTATGGAAACTCTGGATGTCCATGCTTCAGACAACGACAGCGCAGGATGGGAACTGGTTGTTTTCTGTTTTATTTAAATCTAGCTGAGTGTCCTACGACACAGATGTTATTGTCTTTGTTGATAAATCAGTAAAAATACCTTTGTCTTTCTTTGTCATTTTTTGCAGAAAATAACTTTCATTTATCTAAGATCTGTGCTTTTCTTAAAAAAAATCACTCAAACCATTTAATCAGGTCTCAAATTGCCGATCAGCACCTCTGATTGTGGACATAAAAGTGGAGGAAGGAAGGCGGGTCTTTGCCGTTCTTTATATCTTGTGAAACCTTTGATGGTATGTGATAATAATCCAGCAGTCTGGGAGGTCTCAGGAAGTTTAAGCTGCTCAGTCCTATTGTCTGAAACATCTACACAGTCTTTTCATTTCAAAAAGACCGGATTGTTTGCACACTGAACGTTTTAATTATTTGTGTTACTGAAGAATGTGATGAATAAAGACGTTTTTGTGTACTCTGAAGTGTATTCACGTTTCAGTTCATGTTGGCATCCTTTTCCAAGAAACTCTTACAGTTTAACCTTAAACACACAGTTTACTTGACACCTGAACGCCTCCATAACAGAAGTAGCGGCTGCTCAAAATATTGTCCTTATAGATATATAGAAGGCTGAAACACAGGCTCTTGCATATGTTCTGGACCCCAGCCCTCCCCCTAGTCTTTGTGGCTGAAAGAGCTTTCATCACACTTGCCTTCAAAAAGATTATGTTTAATCTCAGAAATAAAAATTGTTTAGTTCTGGGGAAACTGAAATATGATGTCCATGGCCAGACTTGAAGTGCTCTGCAGGGGTCTTGGGGGTTTGGTTTTGTGGGCACTCACATTCTCTGTCTCTTTTGGTCCAGGTGGTCCTGGTGGGTACTCCAGGCTTTGGTGTGGTTCTATAAACCACTCAAAGTCTGAGCAAACCACAGAAGGGCAGAGTGCGCTGAAACATGTAACAATAATATACTGCATGGCTTATCCTGTTGGTTAAGCTCTTGTACATTTTCAGGGTTTTTTTCTTTGATTTCCCACTAACGCATTATACCTGCCATCACTGTGAATACTGTGAGAATACTTATTCATCAAGTATTACCTTCATCTGATTTAACCCCTTTTTTCTTCAGTCTGGACATTTTGTAGGAGAGGGGGGATTGATGTTTGATGCTGTTTGTATTGGTGGTGTTTTAGTTTCTTTGTGTTGAAAAAAAGGAAAATGTCAATGTGAATGTTTGACATCACCTGTTCCTTCCACTGACGTCTTCTCACAGAGTCCTGAAACAAAAATTTCAGTATGTGTCACTTGTGTTTCAGCAGCATTGTTTCACATTCAGGTTGGAACAAATATCTGATTTCACATGATAATGAAACAATACTGCTGCCAAGGACAGAAAGTAGCATGAAAGGCAAAGGAAGGAAGTAATGACTCTGCTCATTCAGCTTCAAGAAGGAAAGTATTTCTGAGGGAACACGGCAGACTAAGCAATGATAGACGGAGAAATCGGCAACTCATTCACTGTTTGCAATTTGACCTGCGGACACTTCTGTGTTCTGCCTGTGGCAAAAGAAAACAAGGTGAAAGAAAACAACAATCCATTTGAAAATGTGTGGAAAATGTATCTGCCAATGGTTGTCTGGGTGAACCAGTCATACCATGTAGGTATGATGGCTTTAGAAGTTGTAGGTTATTGAGAAACAGGACAGGAGGCAGTCTGGAGAGCCACAGAATCTGGAGCCAGAGAAGAACGAGGGTTGGACGTGGACGCAGTGGGACCAGTTTCCCCCTGAGGAGCAGCTGTTCTTGCCGCTAGCCGGTCTGAGACAACAAGGCTTCCAGCCGTTCACGAACACAGTAACAAACACTGAAACTCAGCTGTGACACTGCCTGTTACCTCAGGAAACCTTTTCCCCAAATGATGAAACGCACACTCCTCTTCTAAACTCACCCTCATGTTTTACATCGTTGGTTGGTTTGCATATCTGCTTTTTCTTCTTGGTACATGCAGTACTGTCATTTCTGACAGTATTATGAATTTTTATTGTCACACACAGTTTGTCAGCTGTGCGTTCATTCAGATTTTAAGTTTCAGAGTTTAGGTGATGCACACAGATGTTTAAAACACACACGTTAACACAAGAAAAATTATTATCGCAATTTAATTTGCACAAGAGTGACGTCGATGTATGTGATAAAATATACCAAATCACTCTTATAAAAGAAACTTCTTAAACAAATATTTTGACTTTTAAAAGACAAACGGAACTACAAAACATGGCATTTAACTATGATATTGTAACAGGGACTTGACATTGACATAAATCTATGAACTGTACTTGCACAATAAGTACAAGGTGTATTTAAATAGATGGAAAGTGTTCATTCATTTAAAATTAATAAAGTAAAGGTAAATTATTTGACTCACTCTGACCTCTCCTGGTGCATGCTGAGAGGCCAGCACATTAACCTCAGCCGCACCCTCCACTCATGTTGCCTGCATTTCAAAATAAGAGCATTTCTATCTAGGGTTAAACTGATGAGAATTAACAGGATCATTTTATCTTGATAACAGCCTGGATTAGTTAAACCGTGTTTGAAGAACGGGGCTTAGCTAAATCTGCAGACCAATTTGGATGAAGCAGACATTGGACAAGCATAACGATGTCTAAGCTAGCATTGCTGTTAATTTTGACACGCGTCATGCCACTAAAGAGTTACACGTACAACAACATGGGGAGTTATGTGGAAACATTCCTTTTGATACAAGCATCAGCAGAACAACACGTGGCTAAAATTAACTTCCATTAACATCCGTTTAAGGGCAGCTTGTCTCTCTACATCTCACAATCCATCAAAAGCAATGTAAGGAATGATGAGAAAGATTTTCTTATCATGATTGAATTTATATAGTGCTGACAGAGTCTGTCGTAGGACTGTGCTGCAACACGATCGCCTCAGTGATGCTGCCTTTACCCGACATAACATTTACCCTCCCTGTGTAGGCAGAGGGAGGGAAAAGTTTCCACATATTCAGTTAAACAAAATCTTTACTGTCTTCATTATTAAAACAAGAGCAGTGATGTGGTCGGTAAACAAAGACTTTAATAAGACTCCATCACTGATTGAAGACAGAGAAGTTTTTGGTGTCGTAAACACTACAAAATGAGAAAACTTAATGAGGCTTTTCAGATCCTACACGTGATAACTCACAAGCACTTAGGGAGGAATCTAATAATTATTTTGTTGACTTTTACTCCAGTCCCGCAGCCTTTCCTTGTGTTAAATAATGAAAAAGAAGGGTCCATTGCTCCTGTTCGTGCCCCGGGAGCTCCCCTAATGGATGGTAACCTTTCCAGTGTGCTGGGGTGAGTTCTGCTACATTACCCTGCCAGCTAGTGAAATGGGGAAAGATGATGAGGCCCAGATTTACATTGGCACCAGAGCGGTGAACGCTGTGCTATCAGCAGTCATCAGCTCGTACTCCCCTCTTAAGTTTGCTATCAGTGGAATGGTCTGCTCCACTCTGGTGACCTTGGTTGTGCCTGTTCAGCGTCAATTACTTCAAGCTGGTGGAAGTTTCCATCTGAAACAAGCAAGGATGGAGAGGCTAAATAATGCTGAGAGAGAGAGAGGGCTAACAAGGAGTGTGTTTAGGTGTATGGAAGGTGTGTGCATCCTCCTGGGAACAATCAGAGGACAGGTTGGCTGTCTAACAATGGCCCAGCTCCTCAGAACTGGACAGTACTGTGGGAACTGAGCACAGAGGCTCCTGGGAAAGGGGGATGTTTGGAGGTGCTCCATTGTTCTTGCTGGATGATGGGGATAATGGGTGTGGGTGATGCTGGTTGTTCCTTTTTTTTTTTTTTTTTTTTTAAGGAGGTCCAATCCAACATCCTGAGTGGACAGGCCGGAGACGGCGTTCCCTCTGCTGCAGGAACAATACAGCTGTCTGCCTGCTTGAAGGGCACCACATCCTCTACTGAACAACCACACACATGCACAGAATAGAGGAATACAGCTTCTGCTGCATGTCAAACATATACAGACACAAGAAGCCTGAACAGAAACATAAAAAAGGGTCTCACACTTGAAGGGGAAGTCAAAGTAAAAATATTTGCATGTATTTAAAGGATGGAAAGTGGCTGCCATGATGTTCTCAGAAATCAGATATCAACCATCCTTTAGGTGTAGAGGGTGAGTTTTCCCATCCTATGGAAAATAAAGTGGTGCTGATTATCGATGACACTCATAACATGTTTGTTGGCTGAATACAGTATATTGTTTTCCTCTTGGAGCAACATAATTAATCTTAATTCCATAATATTATTTCTAAAGGACAATTAGGATGCTTTTATTCTCCATGTATTGGGTTGTGTTTTGGCTACTTGGGGGCAGCAGTACAAGCTGAAAACATGACACTGAGAACCTGGCATGACACTACAAAGGATTTTGTGTTATGTTTCTGGACACCAGTTCATTATTCAGTCCCATTTGGCTTTTTTGGTCTCCACCAACACGTGGCTAAGACAGCCGACTCTTCACTTGCTACATGCTCCACTACGTTCACTGGCTAATTGCTAACTTTGTTATTTGGTGCTGGGCAGGTAGCACACATACACATAAAAACTTACATCTTGTGGAAAGACTTACATTATATTTCCTATCCATAACCACTGATTCAAAATTCCAGCTGTTTTCCAATTGGAGACACTGCTTTTGTCCCCATTTGCAGCAACCATCCCCAATCATCTGGTCAGGAGTCTGAAATCCATCCCTGAAAGTAGCCTAAGTTGTACCCACAGACACACACACACACACACACACACACACACACACACACACACACACACACACACACACACACACACTCTCTTTCTCTCTCTCTCTCTCTCTCTCTCTCTCTTTACAAGCTATAATTGGTACCAGCCCTCTTAATTGACTCCAGCCGCACAGCCGGCACTTTGCCCATTTCCCTCATCCTTCACTGGTCTTTGATGGGGCGGCCATGACATGAGGTCAACAAAACACAGTGGAGCCGGTCAAAACAATGCAACAATGCCCACAGCAGCCCCATTGTCAGGGTGAACAATCCCAAACGACCAATCCCTGGGGAGAAACAATACTGGAACAGGAAACAGATACAGACCCACTTCCTGCTCAGAGTTTAAATTTAGGAGCTGCTCAAAGCATTTTGGTGTTGCTTTGTCCAGTAGCACAAATGCTCAAATTAAGGACTGGGTGCTTGGACGTGACATTGTTACTGATACAGAGAAAGTCGTGTGTCAGTATTGTGTGTGTGTGCACTGTAAGTTGAGTAAAAATAAGGGAGTTGGCACACACGCTGTATGCCTTTCATGCATGCGCACACTCAGACATAAACACTAAAACCTGAAAAATATTTTTGCTTTGCGAGGAACATTATTCACAATAACATCCAAATAAAGAGATATTGCATAACTTTATTAACCTCATTCACCTCTTAGCTTGCTATTTTAAGCCCAGGCAGTCCCTTGTTTGTCTGTGTTTGTGTGAGAGTGTGTGAGAGCGACAGAGAGAGCCTCCTCTGTCTGTTCAGAGCGTTTCCTAGAGATACACAGGGCTTTCGGCAGTACAGCTGGCAGGAAGTCCAATCGTTTTTGGCTGGCCTGGGACATAGTAGGACCCTTCTAAAGACCCTCCAGAGCCTGGTCATGACTCTAAGATGTCCCCTGAAGGGGGTCATACAACCTGCTGGAACACAGGGCCTACATGATGGCTAAAGTCTAAAAGCTTGTGTACAGTGGTGTGTGTGTGTGTGTGTGTGTGTGTGTGTGTGTGTGTGTGTGTGTGTGTGTGTGTGTGTGTGTGTGTGTGTGGGTGTGTATACACTCATTCACCAAACTGAGAAACTGCCCGTCTTTGTGTGTGATCACCAGCATCTGGCTTCACCAACAGAGTGAGGAAGTGCATCAGCAGTGACTCCAACAATGTCAGGAAGCACAGTCAGAATGGCAGCCGATCCCAGAGGTTGCATGTACGACCGTTAAAGATGACCTGTCACACGGACTGGGGTCTTTCCAGCTAATGGCTCCCACTCATTTTAAGTGGTACAGCTTTGCGCAAATAAATGTCTCCATTGTCAAAATTTGGGAAATAGTCTAGACATGAATAACAGCTAATAAAGCAAGTGGATGGGAAAGCATTTTGCTTAT
Organism: Chaetodon trifasciatus; assembly: GCA_037975065.1. Lineage (NCBI taxonomy): Eukaryota > Metazoa > Chordata > Actinopteri > Chaetodontiformes > Chaetodontidae > Chaetodon > Chaetodon trifasciatus. Next base: position 176,807 of record JBBMOE010000015.1, on the reverse strand, counting down.
GTCCTGTTTTCTGGTGGGTAGATATTGACTGTAGAGGAAAAAAAGGCTGTTGGAGCTTCGCTGTTGCTTTCATCCAGGATGGTTTATACGGTATTTGCTTCACTGGACAGGAGGTGAGAGGTTACTCTGTGGAAAGAATAGAACAGGGCGTGCAGCTTTTCGCGCTTGATCGGCTATAAGGAAGATGGATGCAAAAGCCAGCTCCACTGTTCCGCTGCAGGCTTTGGTTGGCAGGCAGAGGGCCGATGTGGGTCGCCCCCGTGCAATCTGTTCCCTGACCCCCTGGCTTAATGTGAAAACACACATACATGAACAAATCACGCTGACACATGCATGCAAGTGCACACACATGCACCCGCCCACCTGGACTGAGATAACAAGGCTGCGCGGGAATGCCAGCCAAGTTCTTGTGGACAGACATTGAACTGGGCAGCTTCAGCAGGCTTCGTTTGGATTGTTCTCTCAACAATATCTGCCAATTTCTCCTTGACCCAGGGAGGGGCTGCTGACAATAAAACCACATTCCACTCTGAGGACTCAGAAATGAGTCTTCCTATTCTTATTCAATCATAAAACACAAAAGAAAAAAAAGCTTTAATTTCAGCTTTTTTAGCTGCTTGTTGTAGCTCTTGTTTGGCCTCATGCAGCTGAAGCTGTTTGTTTTATGAGAACCTGTCTTGCTTAAATTTCCCATAAACCCCATTTCCTGCTATAGATAACTCCTTATCGTCATGGTGACAGTTCGGTAAATTGCTGGAAATGAGCGGCGTATTGCAAAGCGCTGCGTCTGCCGCCCTGAAAAGACATATGGCTCCATTCACCCAGAGCCTGGGTGAACACCTTTGTGGAAGGTCCTGAGCTCTGGATTTTATCACTTGCTTTCCACAAAAAACAGCGTTAGCAGTCAGGACTCCCTGAGGGATGTTAAATAGAAAGTGCTCTTCCACCTTGTATGAACTTTTACTAGCATATAATTGATGCCTTTCTTCCCCATCCAGCCAGAGGTGCAGATTTGAAAACAGCCATTAAATGAAAGTTATTTCGCTCCATTTTCTTCCCTCAGGAGGTTATGCTCATCATACCCTGTAAGGCTCATCCACTTCTCCACACCTCCTTTCTATTATTCCCAAACGACTTTCTCTTGAGTGATTCAGTGCCTCCGTATTGTGACAGTGTTTGGGTAGTGGAAAGTGTATGGTTGGACACAGAGCGAAAACACACTTCAGACACATTTTCCCCACACAGAATTCTCATCCCTGTATTCAGAAAGGAAAAGGGATAAAACCATCGTGTCCACAAGTGAGGACATGGAGTCTCTGTATGGAATCTATCGTACATTTTGTACAACACGAATAATGCAGTATGTGATTGATCTGAAGAATTTTAATTTGCTGAGTGATCATATGATAATCATATCCTAAACTGACAGTGTTGTCATTCATTTGTGGTACTTTAAACTTTATTTTACACAAAATAATAAATATTTGCACTGGTATTTCTTCACAGTACTTCAGACATTAAATACAGTTTTCACATGGTCATTTCCTTTTGCTAAGTTTGCACATTTCTGTACCGCTTGCAGTCCCTTCAACCTTCAGTCACTAATGCATCTCTGTCAAGGTCTCTAAAAGGCTTCATTTTCAAACTGGACAATTGTCTTTGCTCCATTTTTCAGCTCTTGCAATCTAGTATGCAGTGGTCCTCACTCTCAGTCCTTCCTCAAAGCTAAAATGCTTTGGTCACTCGCAATGAGAAGTCATTTACAATCCCATGATTGGGATCAATCTCATGGCTTGGCTCTCTTTTTCTTCCCCAGCCTGTTACCCCAACTCAAGTGACCAACACTCATTGGGTGAAAGGGGGAAAGTACATTGTGTGTGTGCATGCATGCATGCCTGCATCCACGCAGTCATTATCCTCTGGGGAGCTTAGCAGGACCCAGAGACCAGGACATTCCACAGTGTGAACGCAGGCATGGGAGGAGGAGGGGGTTTCAAAGAACTCCAGGGGTTACAGTGCAAATCTCAGAGGAATATGCTTAAATGTGGCTCTGCGGCCTCGTCTCTCATGCACACGATATCCCTCCGCAGACCCCCCTTTGCCTTGTTTTCTTTTCCACTGTCACATTCAACACCAAAAGCCATTCAATGTAACATGAAAGCATCTCATGACTGTATCTTGTCTAATTGTGGAGTCTCGGTTTCTTTGCCTTGGGGTGAGTTCTCAAACTGTTTCGTTTGAAAAGTCAATTTATCTGCTAAATCTCGGTGTGAATGTGTGCCTGCCTCTGAGGCATCGAGCTCACAGTGCAAAAGCTGTTCTTCATTTCTCCCTCATTAGACCTCTCACCGTGCACTCCTGATAGCCAAGTGTCATGTGCAGCATAGTTCTGACAAAAAACTGACTCAACAAAGCTTTCATAGTCACAACATGTTACCCCCATTGGACTGTGTCATACATAATGCTTCTGCTTTGAGTGTCCCTTATGGGCACCCTTAGTGTTTTTCCCAGTGTGGTGTGCAGGTTTCTTATAATGGACTCTAGGGGAATGTGTAGTCCTCATAACTCCCATGCAGTTCACATAACTGGGTAGCAGGTCACTCGCAGCCTCCCCAGGTCCCCAGTTCACTTCTATGGCCAGATCCCCATAGCTCTCACAGGGGTTGGAGTAGCATGGAGCCTCACCCTGGATAGGGAGGTCTGCATGGCTCCCTGCTTTGTAAGACGGTGACGCCTCCACTTGGAGTTCTGGAGTCTCCTCTCGTGCTGTTGCCTGCTGTGCCCGAGGTAGGTAGTCTAGGTGCTGGGCGCGGTAGCGTTTCTCCAGCCGCTGGGAGATGGCAAGTTGAAGGAGGTGGAGGAGCTCAAAGAGGTTGAGGAGCAGGGAGATGGCGGCGATCACCTGAGTGTAGATGGTGAAGATGGTCTTCTCCGTGGGACGAGAGACAAAGCAGTCTACCGTATGAGGACAAGGGAACCCCTTGCACTCAAACTTTGGTGCAATGAAGAAGCCATCATAAAGGAACCACAGCCCTGCGATGAAGCCAACTTCTAGCAGGACTTTTACCAGGATGCTGAATGCATATGCACGCAGCAGCCTGCCTTTCAGTTTAGGAACCTCAGGGGGAGCCTTGTCGGCTCTTCTTCCTTTCCCAACATCCTCTTGTTTCTCTTTCTCTTCTTTATTGTCTTCAGTCACATAGTTATTGTCCTTTACTGTTACAATTTCTCCTCTCTTACTTCCACCAACGCCAGCCTCTGCCTGTTCCACATCCTTATTTTCCCCTTCTTTTGTGTCCCCGCTAGTTCTTATAGCCACATATCCAAAGAAGAAGATGGTCGGCGTGGACACGAAGATGATTTGGAGAACAAAGTAGCGAAAGTGGGAAATGGGGAAGGCTTTATCGTAGCACACAGCCGTGCAGCCAGGTTGTAGCGTGTTGCAGACAAAGTCAGCTTGTTCGTCATCCCAGGCAGACTCGGCAGCAGTTGCCAGTACCAGAATGCGAAACAGGAAGAGTACGGTAAGCCAGACACGGCCAATGCTTGTCGAATGTTCCTGGCCCTCCTCCAGCAGGTGCTCCAGGAAGGACCAGTCAGCTCTGGACATCCTCTGCTCCTATGAGAGACAGTTAGTAGATAAAGGACAGACATGGGAGAATGAGATGATGTTTTGATGATGCATTGATATGCACATTGCATATCATTGGCATCCCAGCATTCCATACATTGAGCTACATTTCCTGATGTATGCCATGTACATCTTTTTCAACCATTTCAGAATTTTAAGAAATACTCATTACCTGCACCAAATTTGGCATGTATGTATATTTTTGTCCTGCAAATCAAACTAGAAACTGTTGCATATTTTTTCAAAATACTGTGAAACCTCTTTTGGTGGACTAATGTCAGGCCAGACCAGATGGAACCAAACTGTTTGCAAAACAAAGCAACTTCAGATCACCTCTTTAAACTCTGCTGTCTGTTCACATGGTGAACTGCTGAGTTGGGTGCTTTTTCTGTTGTAGTTTTGATGCAAGTCATACAGTTCATCCACCTTTTCATTTACTGCTACAGTGCTGAACAGATTGACTTTAATGTGCCACTTAACACCTAATTGGTACATTTTATTTCCCCTACAGAATTCTCAAGGCTGTTCATAAACACACAGCTAATGCATAAGTGTTTCATGATTTCTATAAGCAACAAATGAGCTAAGTTTCTCCAACCTTTTCAGTATAATGGTGGCTTGTTTTTTTTTTGTTTTTTTTACTGGGGAACATGTGTATCTGGCTGCTGGCCCCTATTAGTTCTTCCATGAGCTCACACCATGGTTAGGGTGGGCTCCAACTCCTCATCATCAAGATGTGAAAAACAAGGCCTCCATACACTAAATGACCTAAAACAAAAACACCTGGTATTAAACATTTAATATGAATGAAAATGCTTTCACTGTTCACAGTAAAACTGGGGTGAACACATCCAAGAGAGGCCTCTCAAACTTTTAAATTATACAGCATTGTTGTATACATTCATTTCTCCAGCTGGATTCTTGAATCATATACAGCTGAGTCATGTCACGCTGTGACTTATGTATGGGGGGGGGGCTTGATGTAAGTTGCTACTGATAAATGACACAGCGGCTGGTGGGAAACTCGTGCACGTGGACACACACTCACACACATCTGAATAAACATCCTGTGTGGGAGAGTTGAGACAGTGCTGTGACACTTGTATATTTGTTTAGTCTATTTGTGTTTTTCTGTTATTTTTTGTCCACTGAGGAAAAAAAAAACAAAACACTTCCTAATAGTGAAACTATAATGTCGTCTGACAGGATGAGAGGAGACAATGGGCTGCCAGGGAAGCTCAACAGACACTGAAATGATAGGTGGACTGATTCACTTCTGGGAGTATTGTCTTGAGCATTTCTGTCTTCTGTACCAAACACACCACAGAATACCAACAGACGAGTAACTGATCGCTACATGAGACCCAGTTATAGAAGCATCATGTAAAAAGCATGGTATATAAAACTCTTCTTAAGAATACCACAGTACAGAAAATTCAATAAAACACTAAAACCAAGAAATCATTGGTGCCACAGACACTTCAAGTCCCTGTAGGCTTTTCACAAGATTACTGAAAAGTGATTTTAAACTCACTAGCCTCATCACTGGCATACTTTAAGTTCTTATACTTGTTGAAACCTAATGGGATTTAAACATCACACAACAAATACATGATCAAAAAACTCGATATTAAGAAAAAGACATTCACCATCATTTATACTTGCAGCATCATTTATAATAGAATACAGGACATTGGGAGTTTAAAAAGTTTGGATCCTGTTATTCACTAAAGGGAAATAAAAGGTAAGAAGGTATTATAAACGCCTCGTAGACACATTATCCTGATACGTTAAAGGATTAAAACATGAGTAAATATTCAACAACTCACTCACTGACAACTGTCAACATATTAATAAGCCTTTAAAATGACACCAGTTAGTCTTAAGCCTCCTCGCTGTTCATCCTTACCTTTCTCTCGTGAACCGGGCTTGTCTCCTTCTTGTCTTACCGGCCTCTGCACTCACTGTCACTACTTTTTCTGTCACCCTCCGCGGCTTCCAGTAACGCTCTGCAGTCGCCCTGTGTCCGCCTTCTTTAAAAAGATTCCGTGTAATCGGAAAAAGTGGGGAAAACTTTCCCAGGCCTGCTTTGCTGGATCCTCCCTCAGGAACCGCATCCAGGAAATGGGATGGATGAACTCCAGAGTGGCTGGTCGCTGGTTAAGAGCGCTGCGACGCACGGCTTTAAGTTTAGTTTGAAGGCCACCGCTTTGCGTTCAGTTCACAGCCTGCCTGCCTGCGGTTATTAACAGGTTAGAATGAACGGCAATGCGCTGGAAGAGAGAGATGGTTTTAAATGTATTGTTTTAGGGGGAAACATGACATAGTTTCATTCACAGTGCAGCACTGTTGTAATAAATAAATGCATTTCACCTGTCGATTCTAGAAACTTCTTATATCACGATGATTCAAGTAATAACCATGTAATAAATCCCTTTTTATGAACAGAATACATCAGCCTCTAATGTCTTCTGTAAAGATCAATATAGTTTTATCTATATTATCATCATTTTTAACAGACTTTCTTTCATCAGTTGTTCTATCTTTGTCCTCCCAGCTTTACTTTACTTTATTTATTTTTCATCAGAAGACTCCTCAGATGATGACTAACGGGACCATCTGACTGCCATACACACTCGTGTAATTTTCCATTACGCCACGCAATGGCGCCAGTGACTTTATTTCCACGAAGCGCATGACGCACAGATGGATGAAGAACCTCACTCCCTTGAAATGTGAACCTCACTGTTTGAGTTACAAGTTTGTCTCACTTCCACGATTTGGTCAAACTCACAGATTGTTGCTGAGGTAACTGCAGCATCTTTCATATCTGCATCAGTCTGATCTCTTCCATGACTCACTGCGAAGTGAGTGGAAGAATGTTGTGTTCTTCATCATCAGAGTAACGATCAGGAAGAAGCAGTGGTGTACTCGAGTACTACACTTAAGTACAGCTTTGAGGTACTTCCATTTTCTGCTCCTCTAAATCTACCAGGGAAATATTGTACATTTTACTCCACTACATTTATGATTGTTGTATTTAATAGTTTCTTTTCAGATCAAGATTTGGACACAAATCACAAGATCATTTTTATAAAAATGATGCAGTGCTGTAGATGAAACTACCCAAATGTATATAGAGGTTGTAAAATTAGCTGCACCTTGGCCAGCTATGGCGTTAAAGCACTGCTTACATGTTACTGCATCAATAATACAATGATATAATAATAGAACACTGACAGGGCTATTACGCACATTCAGTACGTTTAGTTTGGATACTTTTTGCTGCCAACAGAGCTGTACTTTTGAATGTCAGTGTTTTTATTGCTACTTTTATGTAAGTAAGCCAAAATGATTTGAGTACTTCCTCCCATCTCAAATTAAGTTAATAAAAGGGTAGCGCGAAACTTAGCATGTATTCCGCTGACTTCACCTCCCTGTAAGTTGCAGCTCTGCGTGTGTGGAGGTGTGTGGTAGACTCAAGTGACTGAAGTGATTCAAGTGTGGTGTATTACTGATACCACACACAGGCTTTAATAGGAAGAGCTATTAAAGGAAGATAAGGAAAGAACCTACTTGTACTTGTGGTATTTCACCTTTTCATCTAGATTGTAATGCAGTTACCAGAAGGAGCTCTGTTTGCTGATGCAAACTATGCAGCAAGTCTGCAGCCTGTCTAGTTTTTCTTAAGTCAAGGCCCAGACAGCTGGCTGGCTGTGCACAGACTGTTTGTTGATGTGTGGCTATAGCTATCTCAAACAAGCCCATGATGCTGCTGTAATTCAGATTCTCTGTGCTTACTTATTGGGAGTCCATACAGAGAGAATGCAAAACCTTGGGGCATGTCTCAGGAGCAACATAGAAAAATGCAGATTTTCAAAACATGAATGCAAACAGGGTATGACCTGTAAGTAAGAGGTAGCTGGAAGACTGGATTTCATATCTTAAAACACTGTTGGCACAAGCTAGGCTGCACAGCATTATGAGCATTAAACTCAACAGCTCTCTCAAGTCACCAAGAAACTGGAACAGTGATTGATTGTAAACAAGCATGTTATTCAAATGCTTTTACTGCATGATATTCACAGCATATCAGATGCCATAACAGTCTGTGCAAATCCAACTGCTAATGGTCACTCTAGATATCACCTCCTGACACCACACTCAGTCAAATTAAAATCTTTGCTGCGAACTCATCTCCACACAGTCGTTTCCAATCAGCACTGTACCATCATATGTGTCAATATGGAGATTATAAGAAGTGGTAGGAGGCTGGGTCCATCCACCCGGGTGCTGCACAGAGCGGCGCTTTATAAAAAGCCCAGTAAATTGACAGTGAATCATCCTGACAGATCAGCGTCTTGCTCTTTCTTTGGTCATTATATCCGTAGATGAATGGTGAGGAGGGGAGTGAGGACAGCAGACAGAGAGTAATGGGACTGTTTCCATTCAGGAGATGTGTTATGCCTTCCTGTGTCCAGTGTGTTCCTCCCTGTCGGTACAGTTATCAATGGAACTAATTGCCAGTTTCAACCTCAATCAATTCCTCACACATTCAAACATGAACTGTGGTATTTTAGGACCGATTCAGTCCTGAGTGTACATCAGTGGACTCAATATAGCAGTCATGAACGTGGAATGGGAACACGTATTCACAGATGGGTTTGAAGCACCAACAGTTTGAGGATGAAAAATCTTTTGGAACTTTTGTTCATCTGTTAAAACATACATAATAAAAACATGTAGGCAGGTGTATCCTCGTGGGATTAAAATGAAACAGAAGCTAAAACAACAAAACAATCAGATCCATTTGCTTGGCAGCTTCGGCCCCTTGTGAAAAAAGAAAATACTGACAGCCAACAAATCATGGCAGTGTTTGTGTTTTTCTTCACATGAATAAGTAATGGAGAGTGTTAAATCAACCCTACCTTGCTTTGCTAAATGATTAACTGCAACTATTGCTTGACAAAAAAAACACCTCTACCCAGTCTCTATTCACTTATATAATCTGGTTCAACTGAGCTGAATATTCGTTTTGGAAAATATTGTGTTGAAACCTATGATAACCCATGCTAGCAGCATGGTTCTAGGGATAACAATGTTGCTGGGATCCTCTGACCTTTCTTCTAGCACCACAAAGAGGTTGACATTTGTGTTTTTTAGTGATATGTACTGACATCTATTAGATGGATTGCTGTTAAATTCCAAGTATTCTTTGTTCCCAGAGGATACAGTAAATTCTAATGTCTTTAGCAACCCCCCTGACATTTCTTCCAGCACCACTATAAGTCTCTACTTGGTTTTCCATTGCAGAAAGTGTCCCCTCAACATAGACAGGAATCGCAGCTGATGCCTCCTACACTTTTCCAGCAGTTGGGAAACGACACACAGGAGTGTGTTTTTGGTCTTGAGAAGCTGCTGTCTTAATTCAGTGACAACTTCACTGCTAACCTTGTCCTCTGTCTGCTTTCATTCACCGTCACTCTCTGCCAGTCAAACACACACCCACTACACACATACGCATTTAAAGGAGCTGAGATACTCTTATAGCAGAGGTTATTGAAGGAATGCTGGGCTTGATTTGTCTGCACTTCGTTGGTGTGGTTTTGCAGGCTGCCGTGCAGTTTTAGGTCACAAAAAGCAAACCTTTTATAAAACTCCTTCCAGGGTGAGGGTATTCAGACACTCTGTTTGCACTGCTGTTGTGTACACAGGGAAGACAGAGTTTTGATTTGTGATGACAAAGTTTGCACTGTTGTGGTGATTTTGTGCAATGGTGGACAAGGCTGGTGCTAACCTTGCTAACAGGACATTTTACATGTTTACACATGAATGTACAGTTACTCTTCCACTTTTATTGAGGAGCAGAGGTGTCAGGATGTGCTACAGAAGTCACTATTACATAATCCAACACTCCCACAAGACAGACCCCACAACCAGCATCACTGTTTTTGGATGTGACCCGGTTGGATCTCTAGTTGCAGGTAGCCTACTGCTAACAGCTTCTTCCATGTGTTTGATTGACCAGCAAGATTTTAGGGTTATATTGCCACCTGTCGGTTTGGAAACTGTGTTTTTGCATTTTCATATGAATGGAGAAACAGTGCTTGTGTGTATATATTTATTTTTTGAGAACAAAAGAGGAAAAACTCCCATGTACATGTGGACTAGGGATTAGTCTTGTTTATCATCAGTTTATTATACTGTTATCTTAGTTCTCTGGTCCCCTAGATCATCAGCTGCCGTCATCTTATCTGTGGGAATACAGTGATGCCAGATTTCATACATAGGAGCACTGCATTTGCAATGATGCACTAACTTATATAAAATACATTTGCCTTAGAATAAAAAATCAATTTCTATGCCTATCTTGACCCATCATTGTGTTGCAGGTTGTCCACACAAAGAAGTCTTTGAGGAATCGGAAAGTTCTTGTGTCATGTTTTATCATGCAAAATTAATCTGCAAGACTAAGAAAAAATATCACAACTTCATCATATCAGAGGACTTAATATGGTGTGTTTGTGCTGTGTGGGGGTGTGTTTGCATGGGACAGCACAACTATCAGTCTGTCACATTAACAGTTAATTTCCAGCATGGAAACTGGTGTGTGTCTATCAGTGCTGCCTGGTTAGTAAAGATGTCAAAGAGCTACATGAGCTATGGGCTCCACAGCCTTGCATGTTGTTTGATGAAATATGCATGACTCTGGCAGAGCTGCAGAGCTGTAGATCCTCTGAAGTGATGGATATATATATATATATATATATAGTGCTAAAGCCTAGTAGGCCAATGGAGGAAGAATGATATCATGCTACACTAACAGGGTTTCTGACGTCATCACTGTGCCAACAGAAACTAAATACAGAGTTACTCTTCATTTCAT